>PVIJ01003790.1:0-56369 GCA_004024925.1 Scalopus aquaticus | reverse complement strand
CTTCCTTTCATAGGTTTGTTTAGGAAGGCCAGGAAGAATTTCCTACGTGAAGTGTGAGTTTAAGCATAGTCTTTGCCGATCATACAAAGATTTTTAATGCACCATTAGTAGGGCTCAGGCTTAATGGTATTTCTAGCAGTGGGGATGAATTTGCATTAAATGTCAAGCTGCCTTGTTGTCACTTTTTCAAGAGGGCTGGAAGTTACTAAAAGTTGAGGGCTTGGGCTTAATCACAGGCAAGATTTGAAAGAACACAAAATTACTTTTAAGTTCCTAACAAATTTGCTGATGGAGAGAAAAGGCTTGAGAAGAGAGAGGGCCCAAAGCAAGTGCTTGCCCTTGGGATTACAAATCCCTATATATTTCAAGGAAAATGCAGCAAATTTCTAAATTAAATAAACATAACTATCCAAAATTTGATTTGGCAACATGTATTAGAATACTGATTTTATTTTCTTACAACTTATTTTCTAAACCTCTTTAAATCTCTTCCTTTGCAGTAGAAATTCATGGCTTGCCAGCTCTGAATCTTGAGAGTTAAGTTTTATTCCTGGCTTTGAAATGGCAAAGTACTCGTAATTGTGTAAGAGAGAAGATCCCTGTCAGATCATAAAGCTAGGATGCATCAGCAGTATTTTCTGAGCATACAAACATGTAACTGTGAGCCAAGTTCATTCTTCAGAGAGGTGCATCAGAGGAAAACATGAGGCATGGAAAGAGTTCGCTGAAATAATAATGAGCAAAGCTCTTCAAACCAGCTACTTTGGTTCTTTTAGATTGGGTGGTTGCCTCTGGGTTGACTTTGGTAGTTTCAGAAGCAAAGAAAAAGAAACTCAAGTGAAGGGCGGGAAGAGAGAGTGGGAATAGTTATGCATCTCTAAGGCAAAGTTATGAATACTCTTCCGTGACCAAGAACTAGTTGCAAATATTTATGTTTAATTTTAATATAAAGGAATAAAATAAGTTCTCATAAGAATTTATGTGGACATCTTATTTAATTTTTGTTTTCAATTGATTATTTTTAAAATTTGTTTTTTCACCCACATGAATGAGACAATCAGTTCTAAGAATGAGAATAAAAATATTTTGGCCCATACTTAACTTTCAATAGATTTATTAAAAAGCTCTTGATAGTTCCTAGATATTCATGTCAGGGACAACTGGTTTTAATTTGTCTTTTTGAAGTCTTCTCAGAACATTCATTAAGAAAGTCAGAGACTGCAAGAATTCATACATCAAGGTTTCTATGCATGACAAATTTATTGAAAAGACTTAAGTACTGCATGATTCTTGAAAACATTTACTACCAGATTTTAATTTGCTTACATTTGAAAATAAAGTGCATATATTTCATTCAAATTTTATGTAATGTTGAAATCTTCAACTCGCCGAGACCTAAAATGAAAAATGTAGTCTGTAGTAGAAAATAAAATCACTTCAAAATGCAGTGTTTATTATTTTTAAAAGAACTATATTTAATTTAATGTAAATAAAAATACCATTCTGTGTATGTAGAGGTGATTATTTCTGTTATCTGGTTAGTAACAGAAAAAAGAATCGTGAATGAGAATGGACATAAGAGCTACAGTCTTCAGCAAATTTCAGCAAAGTTCTATTGCATCTTAACAGATGCACTTATAGAGAGAAGTTGTATTACTTGCTTTGAAGTTTTTAACAATAGATTCATGAAAAATAGTGCTATGGCATGTGGGCTTTTGTTATTTCTTGTGGGGCTCTGTAAATTCTCCTATTTTGCCAACCCATATATGTCTAAAGCGTTGGACATTAACTGGGTTCCAGCTTCCTCACTTTCCCATTCCCTGTAATGAATTTTGTGTTCCGCGAAAGATGCTGAAATTCTAACACGAAGTACCTGTGAATGTTAGCTTATTTGGAAATAGAGTTTTTGCAGGTGATCAAGTTAATGAATTAATCAAGGTGAACTCTAATGCTTTATCATTGTGTTCTTATAAAAAGGGGGTTTAGAGAGACAGAAAGACAGGCATGCAGAGGGAAGAGTTTATGAAGACTTGAGTTCAGCTGCCACAAATGAAGGAACTCGGAGAAAGTCTTGGAACAGATCTTTCCCAAGCAACTTGGGAGGGAGCATGGCGTTGCTAAAATCCTGACTTTGGACTTCAGGCCTCCTCACTAGAACAGTAAATTTCTGTTTAAGTGACTTAGTTGATGGTGTCTTGTGGCAGTCCTAGCAAATGAATACACAGTATCCCTATTCTATTCCCTACCAATATTCACTTTCTAAAGCTCTTTCCCAGTGATAATGGGGCTATCTTACTTCCCATACCTGAAGAGTGTTAGATACAAATTAGGTGCTCATATGTGTTGAGAAAGATGATAAATGACCAAATTAATTATCTACCATATTGAGAAAAATGACCTCATTCAAAATAGTAAAACACATATGCTGCATCTTTCATCTGCTTTTCCAGTCTATTTATTGATATTCTTTTACATGCATCATACTTTGCTATCAAGTGTAGACTCTTATCTACACTTTTCAAACACCAAGTTTATGTATTCAACCAGAGCGTTTTCATGTACTGTGTGCCAGCTTCTGCCATGTTCATTTTATACTTTTTTCTTATCCCCTCCTAGTCTGTCCCTCAAATTTCAACAGGTCACAAACATGCAAATTATTTGAGGTCCGCTATCAAACCTACTTTGTGAGTAGCTCCAAGTTTCTCTGGTCCAGTTTTTTACCTCCTCTCTGAATATCCAAAGTGCCTTTGTGATTTGTTTTAGGACATATATTTTTCCTTGAAATGTGGCTTTCTAAGAGCTAATTTTATATAAACAAATGATAAATTATTTGAGAGCTGGGATTGTTATTTAATCAGATGAGCATATCGAATAGTATGAGTAAAAGTAATATACACAGTAGATCCTTAATATGTTTTGAATTAAATAAAGTTATCTGAGAGTTAATGAAACATTTAAATATATTCTAGACTTATCTTTGCCAGTTTTACAGGAAAAGAGAGATAAGGTGACAGAGCACAGTTGGAGCAATGAGAACCAAAGAAAAAGGTAGCCTCTAGAAAACAGAAACGCCCATGAAAGGGGTCTGCCCTGGAACCTCCTAAAGGAACACAACACTGCCCTTGATTTTTGTCTGGAAAAACTCGTTTCAGAATTACAGTTTCCAGAACTATCAGAAAATTAATTTGTGTTGTTTTAAATCAGTAGCTTTGTGGTAATTTGTTGAGCAGCAATAGGAAATGAATACAGATCTAAAACTATTATAATTGAATATGCAAGCATTTTCCTGTGAAATGCTTTGGGGAAAAGGGCATATTGTTGCCAAATGCAATGGCAATGTGGCATATCTCTGAGATTCATATATGCCCCTCTTGGAAATTCACAATTCAAATCTGCATGTTACACCCTGAGATTTAAAGTAAAAAATCTGTTAAACCTAACAATTAGCAAAAATATTAGACCATATGATCACCCCTCCCACACAACACACACAGACCACACATCACCTATTAACAGCCCACAGAACACATTTGGGAAATTCTAATGCCAGCTAATTAGATCATTAGGCAAGTGTTGTTTGCTGCTGCGGTATCACAGAGGTATTTCTCGAGGATGTGCTCAAATATTGCCATCTAAAATAGAAAGTTCGAGTTCTTAAATTTGAGCTTATCTGAAGTCACTTGACATTCGTGTGGACCTACGTACCAAACAGTAATAAAAAATAGCTGATGTTCTAAGCAATGTATTTTGCCATTCAAAACTTCAGTGTTTTAGGTATTTAGTAATTTTAAGCAGTCAAATTTAAAATTGTCCCATGCTAATGACATCATCAAGAGTTCCTACTTTGACTTAGTCATTTATTTAAAAAACTTCATAGATGAATTTACCCTTGATTTTCTAATATGTAGTGGACAGACAGATGGAGATCAGCTGGGAGGAAGTGTGTGCACCATAAAAGGGAAATTAAATACTCTAGACTTTATATTTAGCCTTAAAAATTCTTTCTGGCTACTTGTGATTAAATTCTCCCATTTGACTCCAAAGTCATATTTCATGATTTTAAATCACTAGAAACTCTAAGGCAGGATATTTTGAATCATCCAATCAGATTGTAATCCCATTTTCCTAAGGCCTATTAGGCAGGAAGCAAGTTATCTGAAATCCAAGGTTTCTGTGCTATATGATTGCTAATCAACTCATTTATCTTATTCAACTGATATTTATTGATTGCTTATTACATGCAAGTTGATAGGGTTACAGTGGTGAGGAAAATAAAAAAAGTAAAAACCCCAACAAATCATTACACTTGCCCTCAAATCTTACAGTCGAGGGGGGAGCAGGGAAAGACAAACATTAATCTCAAAATTAATTGAAGAAATCTATAGTCAGTCATAAAACAAACTGTTCCTAGAAATTGAATTACAACAGTTTGAATTACAACTATTCACCCGTAGTCTTGTCTTTGGAAAAGATCATACTTAAGATCAAAAGCAAGCAGCCTTTTCTAAAAGAAAGTTTATCATTAGAAATTCTTGCTTATTTCAAAATATGAGAACTACTCAGATTTTATTTTGTAAAATGTCTGCTAAAATTTTTCAGCACTTACTATGTTAAAGCAATCATTCCCAGTGGCTTCATGAAAGAATCAAAGATAACAAAACACACAGCGCACTTCTGTGTAATCACCAAAAGAAAAAGCAGTATATGGTTTATACCTGGGCTGAAATTAGTCTGAGGAGAGTGAGGCAACAGCATGAGTGTGAAACTTAAGGGGTTCCCAAAAAACCTCAGTAATCGAGATAAATAATATTGTAATGCTAAATTTCAAAACTCCAAGTTAATATAAAAGTACATGATGAACAAAATATAAGCATTTTAAATAAAGACAGAATCCTTTTCACAGGCATTTCCTGCATCTAGTGTGACTCAGCACCCTTCAGCAGGCCTGGTGTGCTGGCTATGACCCAATTACAGTCCAGTTTCAGCCTCCACTGTTCCTCACCCAGTTTTGTGCTCTGGGAAACTGACCTTTAGACGCTTGCCTCAGCGGTCCCTCCAGCTCTCTGCCGCTGATGGGGCTCAGCCAATGGAAAATTTGGGAAGATTATCAGAGGACACAGAATATGAGATGGGAAATTTAGTCCCTGCTTCCTTTCATATTGAGTAATAGGACTGACCTTGCTGCTTTATCGAAGGCCAGAGTCCTCTTCAGTCTCTCTTACCTACCCCTGCTCCTCCTTTCAACCCAGGAGCAGCGAAGACCCGGCTGTAGCCATGTTCTTCTACATCCCTGCTTGGTTCTCATAGCCCTATCCAAAGCTCTGTAAATGGACTCTCTCAAAACTCTCCACAAATATCCTCTTTGAACAGTTCAAATGTTCCTTGATGGGACCCAACAGCCTCAAGACCAATCCAGGTCTTACGCAATGGCAAAACACAGACCATGGCTACGTGAGCGTCTTTTTTTTTTTTTTTTTAAGATTTATTTTACTTATTTCTGCATACAAGAGCTGGGTTGTAGACCAGAGGTGCCGGAGGTGAGAGGATTCACCAGAGACAGAGTGGGGAGCAGAACAGACAGATTGACTGAAGTATACTGCTGAGGGGAGCAGCAGGCGAGGCAGGAGAGGTCTGCTGCGCCATGTGGGAAGCCCCCTGGCTGGGGATGGAACTCGTGCTGCAGTGGCTGCTGATAGCTTCATAGTGCTAAGACATAAACCCTTGCACCACCAGGGAGGCCCCCTACATTAGAGTCTTAATCTAGATTCTGCAGCTAAGTGCTTATTATGATCAGACTGTGCCCAAAAGCAGTGCCTTCATTTCACCTCTCAAGCTCTGGCCTGGCCACTTTGTCCTCGCAGGACACGGCCCACCCGAATCTGGCAGCTTGTTTGTTTCCTGTATGGTGAGCAACTTTTAATGTTTATTAAGACTACACAAAATACTTGCTTAATGGCATTTAAAAATTTGGCAAATACGTAATGAATTTAAATGATGTGGAACATTTATTTCATAATTCAGGCATCCAATCAATATTTTTCTTAATTGCCAAGCTGACTTGAATAAAAAGCATTTTTTTAAGCCTGACTGGTTGAAGTAATTAGATCTATGGTGTGACTCTAGAATGGACGCCTTGGAGCCGAACTCAAAGGAATGATTCATATGACTGCATCAGTTCTCGTCTTGCAAACCATGTATTCGTCACATTCATAATCAACAAAACAATGTTCAAAACGACTTGTGTGATCAAAATAAAATATTTGTCTAGTAGCATAATTCTTTCTCATGAGGATCATAAAATTTGGTTAACTGAATATCTTCATATATCAGTTATGTGGTAATAATCCAGATATTATTACACTAAAATTTATCTTGTTTCCTGAATTTTAATGAATGTTTTAACTTTTGATCCTTAAGTATGCAATGTAAATTGCAGTCCCGTATCATAAGAGTGTTTTATTTTATAATACATTGATAAATGAAAGGGAGTAATAAAAGGCAAATATTTAGACATATTTATAATAAATATTAAC
The DNA here is from genome assembly GCA_004024925.1 of Scalopus aquaticus. NCBI lineage: Eukaryota > Metazoa > Chordata > Mammalia > Eulipotyphla > Talpidae > Scalopus > Scalopus aquaticus. Next base: position 49,836 of record PVIJ01003790.1, on the reverse strand, counting down.
TTCCTAAAAATAAGAGAAAATTGATAGGAATAATAACCCACACTTACTCTTTTTGATAGAAGTTAATATATCCTGTCATGTTTCAAGGCAGGGTCTATTGTGACAGAGACATAATATCTACTTTTAATAAGTTGATTTGGCTTATGAACTAATATGTTGTTCTTTGAGATCTTTGAAACAGTACTACATAAAGGGAAATTGTAGAAAATCTATTGGCTTTGCTGGAAAATATATTATTTCCCACATATTCATATCCATCCACTTTCCCTTTCTGTATAACTTAGATCTTAAGATATGTGTGTTTACATTGGGAGGAAATGAAACATAACTTATTAAAATATTTTCTGTACTCTTTATCTCTTTTAACTAGTAGAAATCAGTGCTTCATGAAAGACACCAATGTTGATGTTATTGTGCTAACCTCCTTTATGAAATCAAATATTCTAGGTCTTCTACTTTGGTCAAAAATTGTTTACTCACATTTACATCATTGCTAGAATTTTTCAAAGCTATAATTAATAGATTCACACTAAATTCAAGCACTGAGCCTTCGGAGTATTCAAACAACTCAAGTTCTGAATTGTTTTCAAATAAAATAAATTAAAGGCACAGTCAAAAATGGAGCAAATTAATCCTTTTTCTGTTGAGGTAGATCAGTCAGGACGCAATGAAATCCATCCAATTCTGCCAGTCACAGAAGCATTGCATAAACACAAACACTTTTTGGTGTGTGTTCTTGAGCTTTCATTTGAAAAAGCAAAGGCATTTAATTAAATGTTCATTGAGACTCCCACCCACCAAATCAAACCCATGTAATGATAGATGTAAGGAGCTTTCTAGCTCTAAGACACCATTAATCCACCTATATTTTTCAGCTGCCAGAAATTAAATAAATAAATAAATCCCTGCACTTAACATTTATTTGATGCTTTGCTTTTTTAAAGATTGAAATGGCAAGTCAGATGAAGGAAAAAATAGCTAAGTACGTCATGGTTGAGAGTCCCCCGTCTCTTCTGAGTCCCCTCTCTGACTCTTCACCGAGAGATTAGCAAATACAATGTGTACATGTTCATCCCTGCCAGTATTAGTGTAATAGAGAGTCTCTGAGGGCTATTACTTCACTGCCCATATATTTTAAATGTAAATTAGAACACCTACTGAAATTGGGTTGAAAAGAAAATTCACAAGATCAATTTCACAGGCCAAAGGAGAGCAAACTAATAATATGGATGTTCAAACAACAGAGCACATAAAGTAGTGAGGATGTCAGGCAATTTGCCCCAAAATTACATATTCTGGGTGACCTACAGTCCATTTGTATATGTCATTGTGCTGCTGTTGTAGTGTTTTGATTTTTCCTCCAGTGGTTTTAGGGCTTTGCTGAAATTCTGACCTGTGAAGTTTAATGGAAAGGCTTCTAAAATTGAAAATTGCATCAGCACAGCAACAAGTATTACAAGGAAGCACCTCAGTGACACACACATTGCAGTCGTTGTCTCACTCTGTGGAGCAGAGATCCCACACTCTAAGGCGGGACTTGATAGGTGTGCCTCTGGAGGGCCAGCAGCATGCTTAATGAGAATGGGCAGGGCACAGTTACCTCACTTTGTTTTGGCTCTGCTTTCTATCCCTTCTGAGCATGGTCCAGTAGCATCCATTTTTTAAATTATATATAAGGCATAGATAGTGATTATATGCACGCATGTGAGAGTTGTATGCATATGGGTTTGAATCCCCAAAGTACCACTTGCCTGCTTCATGTTTGGGCAAGTGACTTAATACCACTAATCTTTTCTCATCTGTAAATTGAAAATGATAGCAAAGGTACCTAACCTACAGAGCTGTTGCTGTGGGATTAAATTAAATCACCATACTTTTCTGAGTGCCACAGCAAAGTAACTGTGTCATAGAAAGTAACAGTTTTCATAAGTGGCTTCAAAGTTTGTTTCTTTCTGCATCTCTCCTTTGCATAAATCAACCCTTCACACTGTTCATTTCTCTCTCTTGATTTCCCATCTGATCTTGCAGTCCACAGGGAAAGGGTGCACAAAATCATCCTCATCTAGACTCGGTCCTCGCTTCCAGCACTGGCCCCGTGTACATCTCCCACACGCGCTGCTGTCCAGACCTGCTGAACTCTTCATAGTTCACACCATTGGCAGCTCTGCTGGTTCTCACCTTTGTATGTGTGATTTTCTCAACCACATGAAAACAGCTTTAGTTCTCCTTTCCGGTCTATATTCTTGCCACCTCTTCTCTTCTTTCTCTGTGTTCCTGTTGGTCCTCATGACACTGATCTATTTAGACTATCATTTGTGCCGATGTATGTGTGTCTTCCACCAGATCATAATAATTGGAGATCAACCACAGGTGTCTCTGAATGCTTGTTCTCTTAATTTTCTTACTTTTTCCCTAATGCACAAACAGTCACACCACCAGAGTTGAATAGAGGCCTGGGCATGTGTGACGCCATGTGGGACATGCCATGTCATGCAATTAAAATTCAACCTTGCACATTCTGGGTTACCAATACTATATTGCACATTGAAAGTTACAAAGAAAGTTGATCTTAAAAGATTTTCCTTAAAATTGTAACTGTGTGTGGTGAGGGATGTTAACTAGACTTACTGTGGTTATCATTTCAAAATAGGTACATATATTGAATCACTACGGTGTACACTTAAAATTAATATAATGTTATATGTCAATTATATCTCAACCAGAAACAAACCCATTTGCCATTCCCTCCCCAGAACTGAACATAAATTCATGCACCATGATGAATAAGACAGTCCATGGTCTCTCAATACTGAATTCTGAGAGGAGATATGAACATGCAAGTAGACAAATGCAATAGAATAGCCAGTGAGAAAGGTTCCTATGGGAGCTCAAGAGGGTCACTTGTTTTCAATATAAAAAAGTTAAAGAAGGCATCTGAAAGAATTGAAACCTGTGCTTTCAAAGAACACTTCCAGAACACTGACATTATTACTCATCATTATGTTTACTTTCAAATTTTGATAAGTATAACAAATTCCAAACATTTTATCATTGAGGACAACTATGAATTTAATATTCTGGTTAACATAAGCAACTGATTATCAGTCCTAAGAAATAATTTCTAATAACTCAGTTTAACATATTCTTAGTACTAAAATTAAGCTGGCCATACTGTCTGCTGATAGTTCAGAAGGTATGTTAGAATGCTGCAATGACTCAGTGTCAATGTGAAATTAACTCCTAGCACTTAAAGAAAATGGTTCTTTGATCATTGGTTGATTTTTAAGCAAGCTTTTGTAGAAACATCTAGAATTTTGCCATCCAAATATAGGAAGTTGATACTCAAAGCCCATTTACTGTTATAAATAATATAATGTTATAAGTAATACAATGACTCTATCCCCTCTCTTTCTTCTCCAAATTTAAGAATACAGCTCTATAAAACTAGATGCATGGACATGAGGAACTTCTGCAAAATTAGAGATGCTTGACTATTTTGTTAACTTTATCCAATTCTTTAAAAATTTTATTCATTTGACACATAATTAATAGATGGAAAGATTTCATCTATATCAAATTAAAGACTAAGGTGGTGAGCAAGCTGGAATAATTATCCATCAAGATTTACACTTCAGTCTTTGTTCATGTAACTTTTGCTAGGTTAGCAATTCTGTGAGGACTCTTTCATACTGAAATGTTCTTCATATACAGAGAAGATTTAATTCTGAACCATTTTTTCTAGTACTTTTTTTCTCACTACCTAAACCATTCAACAAATTTTCACATTTTGTCTTTGATAAGAATTTTGGAGATACACAGACATACTTAGTCTTCACCACATTACTAAATTCTATAGGAATAGAGTCAAGAGGTCATGAAACTTTAAATTGAAGCAGAAGTAACAATTTTTTTTTCTATTTTGAATGTATGCATATGGTTAGACATGTTTTATGTTTGGATACATGTATTGGCCTTATGAGTTCTGACTAGATTATTCAGCAGAATGAGAGTAAGGTATATAAAAAATAAACCAAGAAAATTATGGATCACTATGAAGAGTTTATTAATATCCATAAACTTGCTTCTTTTGACTTGCCTCTCATAGAAGTGATGTTGTTATATCTTCCTGCTGTATAGTAGACATCAGTAGAATGTGCCAACAATCATTAAGAATGCGGATTACATACTTATATAATACACACACACACACACACACACACATACAAAGTATATGATAATGTGGCAAATGAAAAAATTTTTGGTATCACTTAAAATGGATTTATTTCCCTGCATTAATGTCATCCCTTCCAAAACCAACAGCAGAGAAGTAAAGCATGAGCACAAACAAGCAAAGGCACCAGTTTTGGCTGCTTTGTTCCCGGCCTCCTGGCAGACATGGGCATCTGCCCCTCTCGGGTTATAGCTACCAGCTTCCAAAAGCACTTGTGGGCTGAAATACGTTTTAATTCTGGGAGAATACAGACAGAAAGGACTCTTCTAAAAGCATTCATTTTATAACACTCGGTAGCCTGGCCAAAATAACAGCACTCTTTTTATATTCTCATACTCATAAAAGTGAAATAATAATTGGAAATTCACAGTAACCAGCTTTCTCCTTTTTGGAGAAAGGAGTTAAAAGAAAGCTCTCCTTTATTTAGTTGTCTGTTTTGTTTTTATGCAAGAAGATAAAAATAATTTAAGCTTTGCATATTTTTGTATAAGCAATGTATTCCCATGGTTTAGAAATGATGTATAAAGGGTATATATGGGAAACAATGGTGTTTTTTAGTTTTTTTAATTCTTCAGTGTTTCTATATATTATGATATGAATATGTGATTTTTCTACTTTCTTAGCAAAAGATTGCATACTGCAAAGATTGTTCTATTCTTTTTTTTTTGCCTACAATATATCCTGAAGATTGCCTTTATATAAATATAAAGAAAATATTTACACTCTTTTATATAGGAACACACTATTGTGAAGATGTTTAACAGTTTATGCATTCACTATGTCTAAGGTTAGTAAAAATGCAACCTCTAAGTTTCACACTTATCTTTAAAAATAAATTATTTTTAAATGAGATAAGACTATTTTAGGCCAAAGGTGAAAAAAGAGTTTAAATCCACTGCTTCTAAGATCATCAATGAATGTTACAGCCACAGAACAAGAGATGATAGTTTCATGTTCATACTGCAAAATATTGCTAGCTCCATCCATAAACAGTTCACATACCCATATACTTTTTATGTCCGTATAATAGCTGCTATCTTTAAATACAAAGATCATTCAAAAACTTTCCACAAAAGCAATTATTTAAAGATTTATTGTGATTATACTTTGTTTCATAATACTGTATTTTTCTTAATGGCCTGTTATTGTTAACAGTTTTTTTTCCTTTTCAAGTTAATAAATCCTTTTCCTTTTATGCCTATTGTCCAAAAACAGGGCACAACTGAGGGTGTTGGAGATTTGCAAAGAGATTTACTCTGTTGTAGCAAAGAATACTTATTATTGATATTTTTAAGACTATGATATATTATTTTCTTGACAATCTTTTGAATTATCTAACTCATTCTCTCTATAGAGTAGGTCAATTAAAACTGAGGATAGCTGCATATTTTCTGAGACTTGATGACACCCATTCATTAACAGAAAATGCCAATGAGAAAAGAACCTTTTCAGAATCTTCATCATTTTTCAGATAACTCGACCAAGTGCAGATAGAGTTGCCCACGCTGTACAGCAGAGATTTGATTTCAGTAAAATTGATGCTGACATTTCCTGCTTTATGTGAAGAAACAAACCTGTGTATATGTACTGTGTTATGCACAAAAAGGGATGATGGAAAGAATAGCGTATCTTTTCAGAAGGCTATTAAATAGAAGCTACAAGTGTTAGAATACGGTAACATTAAGAGAGGTCATTTGATTGCCTGACTGCATTAAATGCCAACTTGAGGTTAATGGTCATACATTTTAAATGATTCCAGTCAGCGTGAATATGTACTTCAGTGTGGTTTATTTGACCTTGAGGGAACAGACATAGATGGCTCACTTGCATCTCAGCTGGGTGGGTAAATAGAAAGACAGATGTGATCAATGTTATTGCTTGGGAAGCAGGATGAAAAGAGGGGAAGGCTGTGGAATGCGTGTGGAAAAGCATGATTATAAATGCTTGACCATGTTGTTTCAACTGGACAATAAGGAGAATCAGAACGAGAAGGAGCTAGAGACAGTGAAAAGGCGATTCTTTGGGTGAAATACAGGTTCTGTGGGTAGAAGGATTTTGTATATGAGAATATTTTAGAGCAACAAGAAGTAGTGGAAGGAGCATGAGATGACTGAAATTAAGATTATGAATAGTTTGTACTTAGTAATGACAAAGTCTAGGATTAGACAATGGAAGAAAGTAGCTATTGTACATAGGAAGAATAACAAGAGTATTTGAGAGGATGTCAAAGAACTAAGTGACCCATTTTAAGAGGGCTAGCTGTGTGGATAGTGAAGCCACTGAGAATAACAAATAGATAGTTGCAGAAAGAAGGTCAGTAAGCTAGGAAGAAAGGTCTTGGAATGAGGTGGGGGGGTGAACTGGAGGTTTGTAGAAAACTGCAACTCACTGTGGCGATAAGTAACCTATGAGAAATGAGGACTCTTCACAGGAAAGTCAAGCCAAGAGGTTTTGTGGAGGAGAGAGAGGGACTCGGCTAGAAATGGCAAGGAGGGGCATGATGAGGGTGCTCCCTACCATCCAGTGAAAACAGCCACTCAGAAAGAGAAGCAGCATTTCTTTCAAATGCTCAAAATTCAGTAAACCAGAAAGCAAATAAAACTTTTCTTTAGAAAAATCTCAAAAATTTTTTTTTTAAATTTTGGCATAGCCTGGGTCATCTATCCATCCCTGACAATTTTGTGTCTAGGAGGGTAATATGTGGAAATTGGTGGCTTTACCAGCAACTTATTTCTTCTCAGAGAGTTAGACATTAAAATTCTTAAGTAGAAATAAGAGTAAAATTAAGACTTGTCCAAGTAGTGGAATACAAAAAGGCTTCCTCTTCAGGAAAGATTTAAAATATCAATAATATAGTCTGCAGTAGTATAACAAATGTAAAAATATCAGTAACACCAAATTGGTAACAATTCATCATTAGGTTGCTTGGGAGTTTGGGGGAAGAAAGAAAGAAATGAACCAACATACCAAGAATATTAGGAACCCAGAATCAGAAATCCATAAATCTAAATATTCTTTGAATCTTTTGTTTTTCTTTTCTCATTCACACTCTGTTGTACTATCTTATTTTTAAATTGGTAGAGGTCATCACTATGGGCATATTCTGAAATAGGACTTTTTTTTAGATTATGCAAACAGTAAGTTCAGAGGAAGCATTTTTTAAATAGGAAGTTGTGGCTTGTTCTTAATCTGTATCACTTAGTGAAGCAGAAAGTTGAATAGCATTGCTCAAGGGATTTTTTGAAAACAGAAAAAGATGGTTGGTCAGGTTATGCTCTTATAGTCTGCCCTAAAGAACTGAAGTTCTGTTTCTATTGAATAATTATACAACTTCTCACGTTCACTTGAACAGAGGTTTTTGGTGATGTCTTCTGGATACAAAAGGGGCATATTAGAAGAGATAAAAAAATCAAAGTGGATGTCTATTAATACAATTTACAAGTCAAGCACCTGGAGTGCAATAGGACAGAGATTGGAAAGATGAAAAGTTAATAAAGGATGTCAGAACCTTGAACCGGAAGAGAAAACTCAATATTCATCAAACTCAAGGAATCATACTACAAGAATCTTTTGACATATTTTTAAATACCTTTTCACCAGAAAACCTTAAATTTGAGTCTAGTCTTGATTCTAATTAACTACTTATCTTGGAGCAAACCACTTCCTTACCATCTTTGAGCACTGGTGTACACATTTTAAAAATAATGAACATACATGAAACATTAATTATTTCTCTTATTTGACACTCTGCTATGTATGGTTATATGATGTCTATTTATAGATGACATATTTATATATGTGCATTTATCTGTGTATATATATCACATATATGTGCTATAAACTGAAGATATTTTATATTATTGATTGCATATTCTTAGGCAACATGCTTAGCCTCTCTAAGCTCATATGTTTTCATTTATACTTTTGCAAATTTTCAGGGTTTTACACAACTTTATGTAGTTTCTGCCAGTTACAAGCACTTGAAACCAGAAATTACTGACATAATTAATCTCTATCTTTTCATACTCATTGTCTTTAAGTAATAAGTATTAAAGATTTTTTAAAAAGATTTATTTATTTATGCATATAAGCTGGAGTGTAGGCCAGAGGCGTGGGGTGGTGAAAGGCTTCACCAGAGACAGAGTGGGGAGCAGAACAGGCAGATCAACTGAAGTACACTGCTGAGGGGAGCAGCAGGCAAGGCAGGAGAGGTCTACTGTGCCATGTCAGAATCTCCCTGGCCAGGTGTCTAACTCCTGCTGCAGTGGCTCTGGATAGTTTCACAGTGCTGTGCTTAACCCGTTGCGCCACCAGGGAGGCCCAAAGATTCTTAATTATCTAAACCTTCCACTCTTTATTTTTAGATCTAAAGTTAAGAGAAGAGACACCATATACATTTCTACTATCATTATTCCTGTAAAGGCTAGCACTAGATGCAATAGAGAGTTTGAATTTATTGCGAAAAATTGTGACTCAGAAGTATAAATGAATCATTTCAAGTACTTCTCAGAAACGTATGTTGTGAGACTAAATGGCTATACTTCTACACCAACAGATCAATAGATTTAAGGGAACATCAGTTATTTTTCTAAGTAGATCATGATCTCCTGTACTGTGAAAGAAAACATCTTTAAATCTGTTTACCATTATTTCTGGCATAAAAATGTGAAAGGACATCATATTAGATTCCTTAAAAAATTAAAAGACATCTGCAGAAATGCTGAAATTGGATTGATAAGCAAGTACTAAGTTCAGGATTATGTATTTAAATAAGTAATAGTAGATTTCAAATTAATATAAATATTTAAAGTATTTTATCCTAATGTAACTTAAATATGCCACTGTATTCAACTTTAGTGTAATTTCTGTGTATTTTGGTGTAACTTTTAAGCATCTTTATTATTACGTAATAAACATACTATAAAAGTAACCATTTGAAATTTGCAAGTCAGTGGTTTTTAGTATATTTACAGAGTTGTACAAGCATCAAAACAATCTAAGTTTGAAATACGTTTATCAATTCAATTACAAGTATTTGTCAAAACTTTTTATACTGAAACTGATATTATATTCTATAGCATGTAAACAAATCATGCTTCGTAATATTGATCAGGAAATGCTGACTATACAGAGCTTGATGAGTGGTTAAAAGCCATCAATTAAGAGTACAGTGAATCCCTAAGTTGTGATCGTCAATAAATACATAAAAGTAGAAAGGAGAAAGAAAAAAAAAAAAACTGTGATCCAGTCTTTCAGAAGTGTTAGCACCCTTGTATGGTTTTATATTACATCTTTACATAATGTAATTTTAAACATTTTTTCATATTATTATACATTTCCTAAATCCATAGCTTGTCATCATATGAATAATATATCATAAGTAATCACTTCCCTTCTGATACAAAATTCAGTTTTGATTCTTTTTTCTCATAAAAATATAAGAACATGTCACAAATATCAGCTCAGTGTTATCTTTCTCCATAAAGCTTTTACTGAATTTAGGATTATTTCCTTAGACCATATTTCTTAAGTTGTTCAATTACTAAGTAAAAAATATGCACAATTTTGGAATAATTGCAACATAATACCAAATGACTAGCTAAAGGTATTGCCATGGCCCACTTCGTTAGAAGATTATCACAGCACCCATTTCTTTCAGCTCTTCCTAAAGCTGGCTTTCTCAATTTTAAAGATATTTTTATTGGATCGTAGAGATACTATTTTATTTTAGAAAACATTTTCTTTATTTCAAGTACTTTATGTAGAAAGTTGTGATTGAGTTTCATTCTCTTTTGTGTGTACACATTTTTTTTAAGATTTATTTATTTATGCATACAAGAGCTGGGGTGCAGGTCAGAGGTGGGGGGGAGGGTGTCACCAGTGACAGAGTGAGGAGCAGAACAGGCAGATTGACTGAAGTACACTGCTGAGGGGAGCAGCAGGACAGGCAGGAGTGGTCTGCTGCACCACAGGGGAATCTCCTTGGCTGGGGATCGAACTCGTGCTGCACTGGCTGCAGATGGCTTCATAGGCTGAGACTTAACCCCTTGCACCACCAGGGAGGCCCACATTTTTTACTCATTTCTCTATTGCAAGATAATTGTTCATCATTTTTCAGACTGCTTGAAGTCATAAGCAGTTAAGTTATACAACCCACATGTATAGGAAAGAAGACAGAGCATAGATGGTGTTTTGGTTTTCAATGAGAAGTACTTGACCTCTAAAACATTCATCAAATAGTTTATGGAATCTGTTCCTTAATTTTTGTTTTTTACTACCCCTTGCAAAGTACTATATTATACATAATTAAGAGCAAAAAATTCCTTAGGCACATCTTACTCTGTGTTGTGGAGAGGATGCTGATAAAATTGTTAATTAGCAGCTTATCAAGATATCCATGTCATTGTGTTTTGCAAAATGCCCAAGGGCTGAGTATAAATTATTCATAAATTAACATAGGAAAAGCAAAAGCTAGATCCGCAAGTTGAAGGTCAAGTCTACCTGATAGACAAAAATGCTAATCAACCCATAATTATTAAAGATGAATATAAATATAAGCAAGCATCTTTGAACAAAAAATACAATTTACCTTGATTAACTTAATAAAATTTACCTTGATTAGCTTAATAAAACTTCCAAATTAATTTTATGGAATTTCAAAATCAGTCACAATTCCTCTTTGATAAATCTAAAATTTTTCTTGTGAAACCTGGACAATGAAGCTTTTTTATGAAATAAATTTCATTAATTTACCAGTGGTCCACAATACCACATAAAATGTGGGAGCACAGCATCGCCTTTTGATACGTATACATGCCTCAGCACACTGGTCACCCACATTCTGGCGCCATTCACACTATCAAAGTGACCAACGGCCAGCCCCTTCCTCCTTCACCTTCCCCTTCCCCTTTGGTAGCCGCCATGTTTTTCACAGAGTCTAAGTTATTTTTGTTGTTTTTATTTCTTCAGTTAATTTACTTTGGTTATTTATAAGTCCACACAATGTCTCTCACTTTTAGACTTATTTCCACTTAGTATAATCACCTCAAATTTCATCCATGTTGTCCCAAAAGCATTAATCTTTTTTAATAACTGAGTAGTAACACATTTAATAAAGCTGAAATAAAAAGAGTTCCAACCAGTTGTGAAAAATACCACAGGAACATTATAAAAAAAACAAGTATCTTTGTTCTTCACCTCTAATTCCTATGCACTCATCCAAAATTCTGTCTCATTTATATCATTTTGAAATATAATTCAATATTCAGAACATTAATGACATACACTGCGTGCCATAGTGACATTAAGGGAACATTTATTTTTTATCAGTAACAAACAAAGCAAAAACATTATTCTTGTTCATAAATCTAACTTATGCCTACTTGGGAGACAACTAAATGTGTCTGTATAACAATATGCATTATCTGTCACTCACAGTTAATCATTTTCCATTAAGAATTACTTTTATTGTTACATGATAATGCTTGTAATAGTTGAATCTTTTGATTGTCTACTACTATAAAAACTATTATCAAATGTATCCAATATTTTCAAGTTTGTAAATAGCCATTGGGCCCTATCCTATTTCCAGCACTTAGGAACTGTTAGCGTTATCATAATGAAAACAGTTCAGGTCCTGGCTCAATAACATTGCAGTAAAGGATATGTTGCTGACAGAATTGGGGATATTATTTCATCAAACATTCTGTTACTTAACAACTTACCACCACCAGAAGAGTTGACTCATTTCTGCTCCAGGGAACTGACTAAGGTATCTGTGAGGATACAGAAATAATTCAAATGAGTTCAAGCCAGGAAATGACAAAAAAAAAAAAAAAAAAAAAAAAGCATGCTTCATTTACTGCATTTTTTATATGCTCTACCTAGGGGTGTATCATTCATATATATTTGCTTTAATTCTTACAACAATATATAAGCTAGTTACTTTTATGAAACTTATTTTACAGATGAGGCAGCTGAGGCTTAGAGGGACTGATAATTTTGCCAAGATCCCATAAATAGTGCCTGTTAACAGGGCCCCACTCTTAGGTCCCATAACCTGTGGCTTTTGCCCTCACGCTGCATCCATAGCGCTCCAGATCACAGTCTTTGTCAAGGCCAAGTCTGACACCAGTGCCACTTTATTCCTACGAGATTCAACACTTAATGCAAATTACTCTCCTTGTAAGGAGAGCAAAGAAGTAAAATGGCTTCTTCAGGAAGCTTCCTGACTCCTGTTTCTGATCTACAAAACAGCATGGATCTTTCCACTGCTTTGCACTCTGATTAATATTCCTTTCCAATTGCACAACCAACTTTGGTGCTCATCAGAGACAGAGGGAGAGACTTTTTCATTTTTTTAAGTAATAATTTTAGCAAAATGATCAAAGCTATGGGGATCTGCAACCCAAGGTAACAATGTCCATAAAACATTTCTACACAAAGCGAACACTGAATGATCAGAGATTTCAGTCACCTGCTAATAAAATTATATTTTGAAGGGGAAAAGTCTGTGTTCCTGTGTATCTTTTCCAGATTTAATGAACATTCAAAATGTTAGAACAATCTGCTTATTCCTTGTTCATTTGTTTGTATTGAATAAAGCTTAGTCAGCCATCAGGAAATGTGTTCAGCCTTGTGACAGCTAAGACAGTTGTGAACACTTTTGAGGAAAGGAAGTTTCTGTGGAAAAAAAAAAAAAGCAAAAGATGAGGAAATCATGAACTTTGAGGATATTACATAGTAAAAAAGTCTGGTAACCAAGAAACACAGACAAAAAGGGTGCCTTGAGAAAAACCAGTCTTTCCAGAGAGACACTCATCCCAAATCATGAGGAGGGCAGATGGGAGAAAACATGGCTTCTGAGCTCTTGTAGTGTACAAAGTCCTCAGCTCCCAGTGTGCTGACCCTACATTCACAATTGCTTTAAATAGACCAACTCTAAGGGGACATTCACAGACAACAAAGTCAACAGAACCTTTTGTTACATTGTATGTTTCAGGTGAGCAATGCCAAGCAGATGACTTGGCACTGGGCAGACCATAAGGCTTGGGCAAACCCAGAGACCACTGCCTGCTCCTGCATAGCTTACCAACAGACCAAAGTGAATTCTATAAAGGTAAGAAAGGAGAGCTTATAGTGTTTATGTTTTATAAAAATGTACCTGTTGCTCTTTCCAAAGTGTTAAAAGCACTGTTATTTTTAAAGCTTTATAAATAGGTAAGCAATTATTTAAATCGCTGCTTCTCATGTTCATGGCTATAAAAGAAAATGTTGTGTCTCCTTCCCAGACCACCAGATGAACAGCATTAGGTATGTCTATTTTGAAAAATCACATTTTTGCTTTTAGTAAAATTACTGGTAATGTTTTCGATTATTTTTAAAATGCTTGATGTCTCCGTATATTGTGTGGTTAATTTTTATTGAGACTCAAAAATGGTTCTATAATGAGAATGATTCCCTGATGTCTTTGGTGATAATGGGTCATTGAGAGTTTCAAATTCAATGGTAAAATTGCTTTGAAATTTGTAATGTACTATGGAAATTTAAGGCATTGTTTTGATTTGGTAAGAAGAAAAAGAATAGCAGTGAATACTTGTTTGCATTCTGGTCTTGTCTAAAGCTGCGTTGTTGTGATATATAGAAAAAGAAATGTATATTTGATCTTTGCCCCAGTTTCTGGCACAGAGCTCCTAAAACCTTTGGAATTTCCCAATGGTGAGCACCGTAAAGATTCTCTTGCTGTGTAAATGAACTAACTTCTGACCTTCATTTAAGGAAAGATGTTGGTTGCCAAGGGAATAAGTCATATGATTAGGGAATTGAAACTTTCAGTCTCACCCTCCTGAACTCTGGGAAGAGGGGTGGGGCTGAAAGTCAAATCAATCACCAATGACCAATGATTTAATCAATCATGCCTATGTAATGAAGTAGCCATAAGAATACAAAAGGATGGGACTTGGAGTTTCTGGTTTGGTCACCCCATGGAAATTTGTGGAGAGTGGTGCTCTGGAGGGAGCACTGAATCCTTTCCCCATAGCTTGAAACTATGCATTTCTCCTATTTGTCTGTTCCTGAGTTATATCCTTTCATAATAAACTGGCAGTCTAGGAAGTAAAATGTCTTCCTGAATTCTGTGAGTCTATCTAGCAAACTAAGCAAACCCATAATGGGATTTTTGGAACTTCGGGTCTAGAGTTAGGGGAGGGGGCAGTATTGCAGGGACTGAAACCTTAGCCTATGGAATCTGCACTGTCTCTGAGTAGATAGTATCAGAGTGAATTGTCTCTGTCTGTGAATTGTCAGAATTATAGGGCACCCAAATGGTATCAGAGAATTCTTGATGATGTGGGAAACCCCTGCCACATGGTGACATTTGGCTCAGAACAATTAGTTGGTACTAGAATGTTAATTCCGCTGTACTGAAGATGAGGAGCAATGAAACATCTACTCTCACATCTCAAAAGAGGAAAATAGGGAGCCAGCTTTTATTTTAATGCGAAAATATATGGCATGCTTTTTCTAGTCTCAAAGCATTTCCATATGTAGTTTTGTTACAGGGCAGGGGAGGGCACCCCAGAACCCCCAAACCTGCCCATTCTAAGTAATTTTTACCATCCGCCACATCAGTACAAAACATACAAGACCTTTAATGGAAAGAAACTTTAATACAATTAGAAAAGACAGAGAAGACAAAGAATACAGTTTCTAAATCAAGCATCCAAAGTTACCCAACCCCTCGTGGGTAAAAGTCCACCCAAATGGGATTGGCCTAAAGCAAAGCCCAGAGGCCTGACACAAGTCTAAAACACCTTTCGGCAGGGACCCATGCAAAAGGGTCAGAAACAGTCAGACAATTCTGAGAGGAACAGAGCAAAATCAAAACCAAGATCAGCTTTGCCATAGTCAACTTCCTCACAGGTCTCTCACCCACATCTGTTTCAATCAGTCCAGGCCAGTGAAGCTTCTTTATATGTCTCTCTGCTCCTTGTGCCTCTTCCGGCTCTCCATCCTGCTTCCTTCTTTCTTCTATCTCCTCTGTGTGTTCTATCCCTTCATCTCCAACTTTTTACCTCCTGCTTAGCTCCACCCTCCTTTGGCTGGGGCAGGGAATCTGGAACACATCCTTATCCTGGGGACTGCCCTGTTACAGTTTCCCTTATGTTGAGGAGCAAAGGGCATCATCCTGTATCCTTCTGGGTTCTCTAGGCTGGCAAGTAATTAAACAAGTTTCAGAAAGATTGACAAAAGAAAAAGTCAAAAAGAATGTTAATATGTATAATGCTTGTGCACATGTGAGGGACCCAGTAGAACTGAGTAACTCACCACATAGCTTCCCATTCTATCTTAAATAACTTTGCTAAGGGCCTCCCTGGTGGCGCAGTGGTTGAGCGCTGCGCTATGGAGCTGTCGGCAGCGGCGATGCGAGTTCAAAGCCCAGCCAGGGAGGATCCCACATGGCACGGCAGACCTCTCCTGCCTTGCCCGCTGCTCCCCTCAGCAGTGTATTTCTGATCTGCCTGTTCTGCTACCCGCTCTGTCTCTGGTGAACCCTCTCACTGCCCCACGCCTCTGGCCTGTACCCCAGCTTGTATGTATAAATAAAAAAAATAATAAATCTTAAAAAATAAAAAAAAATACCTTCGCTAAGACAGAGGTGGGGGAAAGAAAGAGTACTTTAGGGACATTACCCTGGGAGGCACAGTAAGGCATGTAGATTTAAATTGTGCATACTCCCTGAAGAGTTAAGATTAGTTCTTCCCATTACAGTGAAATAGATGCCCTTAAGAAAAAGAGCTCTCCTACACTGCCACCGATATTTCAAGGCCCTACATGGAATCAACCTTTTGCCAAAAACATTTTAGGTAACAGATTTTTGCTTCCCTACATCTGCTCAGACACCTCAACCCTTAACCCCTCTACTTGATCAACCTCTTTAGTGTCCATTTAAGCATAACTTGGGAGTATGAATTGAAAGGTTCTAACAGAAACCTTTGAGGAGAAACTTTCATGTCTGATTTGTCGTGATTTGTCAGCCCAAGACACAGCGACCATGAAATTGTCATACCTGCACCTGTTCAAATTTCCCTTCCCACATTCAAATTAACAGACCTTTTGTGGATACATTGGGTTGGTCACCTCTAGTATTTTAAAAAGGACTTGAGCCAGTCTCATGTATATTCCAGGGGCTGGAAAACCTCAGCTAATATTTGGAGAAATGAGCAAAGCAGAGAGTGTAAACTGCTGCCAGTAGGTTACTCTGCAGAGAGTTCAGAAGAGAAGTGGAGGGAATGATCACTTTCATTTATGATATATTTCACCATGTACAGAAATGCCTGTAGGTGATTCACTGGTCTGTCCCATCTGTCTACCTCTGCGGATCATAGAGTCATGATGTTTTATGGTTGTCAACTCCGGTGAACGTGCAACACAAGTTCCTTTTACAGATGAATGACAAATTTATAGACAAAGGGAAAATAACATGCCTAGAAATAGCATAATAGGGAAGCAGAAATCTGCTACCCAAAAATATGTCTTTGACAAAAGGTTGATTTCATGGGAGGGGTTCGGAGGACTGGATAAGTTTACTTTTGAAAATTATATTATATGTAAACTTCTGTCTCCTTCCCTGTGAGACTGGAAAAGACAGAACTTTAAGTCTAAATATCTATGTTTACTGTGCCTTCCTGGGTAAACTCCTGAACTCACTCCCCCTTTCCTTTTCCCAACCACACTTGCCTTGTTAATCTACTTAAGATGGCGTCTCAAGTCCTATAGAGAGTGACTCAGTCAATGGGTTCTCTCCCATGTACACAGAGCTAAGCATGTTATTATTAAACTTGCTTTTGACTTATTCTTTTATCAAACTGTCTGATGCTTGTTATATTTGCCAGCCTAAAAGAAGGGTACAGAGGGTACAGGATGATTCCTTTTGTACCCTGGCAGTATCATATAGCCCTAGTAATCTTTCTGTAAAATTAAAATCTAAAAACCCATTCACCCATTCACCAGTAATACAGAAGCAACAATATTGCCTCTTAATTATTACAGAGTTCATAGAATAAAACTGTAGCATATAATATCCATTTAAAGTGTTTTGATCTGTTACTGTCCTCATTGATTTGTTTTAGAAGAGATTCAACCGATGTTTGTGGAAATAAAAAAAAATAAGTATATTTTGTAATTTTATTCTCTGATATTTTCTAAATATAAGCTATGCTTATACATACAGGAAATATATTGTTCCATAAGACTTTTTTTTTGCTAATTTTAAGAAATGTCATATATTTAAACTATAAAATTTATGATAAAAACTTAAATAAGGAAAATATGTGGAGAAGGCAAAATATGATGGGTAGAAACAATCAAAATTGTTCAGAAAAGTACATTTTACAAGACCTATTGAACTATATGGTGTCAGATTATGGTTGGAAATTCCTCCCTCTGCTTGAGGGCAGATAAAAAGAAAAGTGGGGGAAGAATCGTGAGGAAAATTTAAGGACAGTGCTCAAATTAGTTATTTGTGTGAGTCTTTAGTTGCCAAATGGAAAGTACTATGGTTTTTATAAAATTTGAGACAGGTGGCAGAATTTAAGAAATCACAGCATTAAAAGATAGTGTCTAAAAACTCTTACTGTCAACAGGTGGAGAGTAATCCAATTTTAGACCATGGCATTTTTTCCTTAAATTCCACAACTAAGGAAGTTTGGGAATAGTCAAATTAACACATGGCAGTCTTATGCTAGCAACATTCAACTAGATTCTTAAGAAACACCCTTCCTAATGAATTACAGTATTAACCTTTGCAGATACTCCTTACGATAATCATTTTGTGTGTGGGCTCTGGAATTACGAGAACAGAGTTTCATTGTGGTGCTGCTTCTCAGTAATTGAGTAACTCTGGACATCAATTAACCTCCTTGTGTCTCTGTTACTTCACCTATAATGTGGAGATAATTGGAGCATCTTCTCATCTATATGTGAAGGGATAATAATTCTGTCTACCTCATAGAGTTCTTTTGAGACTTAATACGTGTAAAGAAGTTACAACAGATTTTGAAAATATTAGCTATCATTACACTGGTCAACATTGAGATTGTTACTGACTTAAAAAGGGCCTAATCTGTAGTATCTTGGTGTGCTGAACATGGATATAACCCTGGAAATTTTTTATTAGCTCTCGTTTTGAAGATATTTCATATAATTCATGTTCTATGTTTCACTGTGTAAATTTATCCAGTAGGACTGCAATAACATCCTAAGTCAGCCTAGAATGATGGAATATTGCATCACATTGCATAATACCATCATGCACACATCATCCAGAGTTGATTGCATCATTTTCTAATGTAATGCAATACTACTGCCAGGCAGCTGCTGAAGTAAGCTGATGTCAGCAGTGCACTAGATAAAGCCCTGTTGGAAAGATTGAGTATTGAAAATATTTCAGACTTTGTGTGAGACAGTTGAAGCTACTGTTCCATAGAACTGTTATTATTTTATCCATTTAAGCACAATACAGAGTAGTCATGCCTCGAAAGTATGTTAATAGCATGGACAATTTCTGCTCTGTTTGTGGGAAAGTGACATTTGCCAACCAGAAGTATCACTTCTCAAGTGAAGAAGGCTTATCATCTTTACTTCGGATGCAAGGTTGGTGACCAAGACAAGCCTTGGGCCCCACATATATACTGTGCTACATGGACAACACAACTTTCACAGTGGTTAAATGGCAAAAGACCATCAATGCCATTCGCAGTCCCCATGGTGAGGAGAGAGCTAAGCAACCACATAAAAGACTGTTACTTCTGCTTGATTCCTCCTCTTTCTGGTAGAATAACAAAGCAAAAGAAGTCGAGAATAGTCTACTCAAACATTCCTTCTGCATTGAGATGACCGGTTCAACAACTTGTTGCAGGGTGATGGGAAACAAGCATGGAATGCTTAGCCATAGGCCTGTTACTATTGGCATGTATTTTGTGATGTAAACATCCATTTATTGCAGATTACAAAAAAAACTAGAGCCAAAATTAGAATTTGACCGTCATGTTCGTGTTGAGCACATACAAATTGATATGAAATGACTAATTTTATTTCAGTAACATGACTTTTGTAATAATTTGTTGACCAGTGTTATTTTTTTCAATATCCCATATTTACATATAAACAGATTGAAACTCAGAGTCTGTATACATGTTACAAATTATGTCACCAAAAGTGACAGGGGAGGGACTAAAATCCAGATATACCTGATAACAAAGCATATATTTTTTTTTACCTTATATTATCTCTATATTTAGGTCAAAATAAAAGAAGAAAAGCAAAGGTGGTCATTGGTTTGGCCAGATAAGTGAGAGATGGGGAAAGGTGAGATAATTAGGGTCAAAAAGTGAGTTTAAGACTCAGCAAAAAAAGATTATTTGACCTGGTGATTTGGTCTAAGATATGACTATGGAAATGATTAAGAAAATGAACCAGAAGTGATTATATTTTGAAGATATCCAGAATTTTATCCTATGTGGAGGTACATAACATAGGGTTGTAAATGAATTTCTTAATATTCTGCACCTTAATTTTCTAATTTATAAAGCAGAAGGAACATACCAACTCATCTTTTCACCCCCCTTCGCACTTAAGTCTTTGAGTCATCTGTATATAATTAATACTAGTTTTTTGACTGATCTTAAACTTCTGTCTTCCGCATATTAAATGAAGCCTTGCTATTTTATTCATGTATATTTACTGAGTCCTTAATAAACTTATAAACTCTGACAACTGTAAAAGAGTTAAAGAAATAAATTAGCTTTAACCCTGCTCTCAAGAAAGCCCCATTTTTGTAGGAAGAGAAAGTCATATGCATAAAATGCTCAATATATGGTGGAAAGCAGGTCTTTTGAACATACAAACAAAATGCTAGTGAAATTCAAACTCTACTTCTGGGAGAATTAGGAAAGACTTTAGAATATGTGGGGTGAGTAGATTCTAGAAATTGTGCAGAGATAAGGAATAAGAATATTTTGATCAATTTAAGGAACATGAAATATTACGCAAAATAAAATAGCTTTGCTATCAGGTAGAGGATGTAAATGGAGAAGCAGAAGATGAGGTCCAAGTTCTCAATGGGTACATGGTAAAAAATAAGGAGCTGTAGAGGCAGGTAAGTACTTAACAGTGGCCTGGGGGTAATAGGTAGCCATTGATAGTTTCAAGCAGTTGATGACCAGAGTAGATAGTTTCAAGCAGTTGAGGACCAGAGTAGAGCTATATTTTCAGAAAAGACTCTGACAGTATATGTTTCACAGGGGAAAAGGAACTGAAAGAAGGTCATCCAGTAAGGAATTGCCATAATTCTTAATCAAGTTCATCAAATGGACAAATACTTGCCTTTGTGTGAAAGACCTGGTTTAGACCTTTGCTAGTCCATTAATATGCTTATCAAATGAATGAATAAATAATGACTTAAGATTAGGAAAATTGTAAAAATGCTTTGTTGACCCATAATAAAATCCAATAGACTTGAATTGCCAAGGACTAAGTTAATCTTGACAAAAAATAATAGCATTACAGAAAGCATATTAAAGAACAGGAGTGTTTTGTTCACAGGACCAAAAATACAATCTAATACATTAAAATGCCTATGTTATTTGCAGAATGGCTCTGTTTAATATTTTATTTTTAGTCATTTCCATATATGCAATCAAAACTCCAATGTATTTTATATCCAGGCTTGTGCTGTGAAAATTATTATCTTGTCAAAGAATAGTATAGCTGCACAGCTTGGAAAAATTTACACAAAATCTTTCAAAGAAAGAATTTCCTCTACAATCATAAATGTATAAGCATATAATCAGTTGACAAGTCCTTTTATAAAATTTCTTTCCTGTTTCAGTTCAGTTTTGAGTATATGTATGTAGGACTAGAATTAAATACAACTGGATGACTTGAGTAATTTAAGAGTTAAGTAACACAAGTCTTCACTGATGATTAAGAAGAATCTTATTTTTAAGCCTCTACGTGTTCATTAATCTTTATCATACCTTGTTCCTTCCCAGCTTCCCTCCCTCCCTCCTTTCCTTCATTCCTTTCTTCCTTCCCTCCTTTACTTATTCTTTCCAACCAACCTTCCTTTGCATATTATAATATTCATTAGTATCCTAACTGGTCTCTCCTACTTCTACCCTTGCCCTCCAATAATCTACTTCACAGTACAGTTGTCAGAATAATTCTACTAAAATATAAATCAGACCATATCATTTCTCTTCTCTGACCTCCCAGGGGATTCCTGACTTGCTAAGAGTTTAAACAAAAGCCCCTCTTAACGTCACCTACGACCCCAAAGGACTTATCTCCTCCATTTTCTCACCTCCTGATTTCTTCTTCCTTTTCTCCTTCCTTGTGCTCTAGTCACCACTCTCCTTGCTCTTTTTGAATACCTTGGGTTGTTTCTAGGTGAAAGTTCCTGCACTTTCTGGCCCCTCTCCTGGAATCCACTTCTCCCAAATATCTACTCCCTCACTGCATTCCTGTTTCTTCATTAAAATTTTGTTCTTTCATTGAGATCTTTGGAAGACTCTCCTACTTAATATTCTAAGCCCCAACATCTTCTGTCCCCCTTTCCCACTTACCATACTTTTCTCCATATTACTTATGACTTTTTAATATTATACATATTTTACTGATTTATGTCATGTAATGATACTGAGTTTCTATCTAAGTTAAATATCTGCTTTGTTCTGCTGCCGAATATTCAGACTAGACCAGGGATTGGCACTAAGTAACACTCTCTATTTTGTTGGTGAATGATTTTTAAAAATTAATAAATATACATTCATTCTAAAAGAATGAGTAAAATATTCTACAAAATCAAAATGTATGTGGGTAAGACTGTAAACATATTTAAAAGTATTTGTGAGATGGTAAGCCCTCTGGATATTAGACATTTAGATTTAGCATTCAAGAAAGAGCATAAATTAAACAAAATTATAAGATCCAATAGTATTTTACTTTGACAATTCAAAATTGTTAGGAAAGATTTCAAAATGCTAAAATTTTGTCACCAAGTGATAGCATAAAGAAAGATATACTAATTTACATATAGACACAAAAGACATACATTTTTCATACACGTATGTACAGAAATGTATGTGTGTGTGCGTGAACATGCACATATCTCTGTACTAGGATCTTAGGAAGTATATGCTCAGGTTTTATTCAGCAAAAACACTACAGTGCTCTGTCTGTGTAGTAGTTTTATAGGCTGCCAAACCAGCTTTATCTAAGTCTGTTACAATTAAGGGACAAAAAACAGCTACAAATGGAGTGTATCAAGAAGTTCTTCAACTTAAAAGCTTGACTAGAAGGAATTACATCAACCTGTTCTTAAGGTCTTGAGGCTTAAGAGTTCAGGTTGATTAAATTACACAGCTGAAAGAAACATTTTCAAATCATGCTTGCTCTATGAGTTTCCATGAGAAATGCAGAGACCAAAAAAATAAATAACCAAAGTCTTCACTTGGCCCAGAGCAATGTTACATGCCTGCTAGGTTAGTAGACATGGAAAAATTATGCCCATTATGGCTATTTAGAAGAAATATTCTTGTTTTCTGTTCTAAATTTTTGCCATAATAACTCCTGCTCATTTGGCAGGACAAATGCATCAAGTGTAATTTTAAGATCAATATAAAGGGGAGGCAATTTCACTCACGCAATTCAACTGTGTCCCCCACGCTGGTTTTATTAATACCAGGGTTTGAAGTAGAAAATCTGTATGTTTCTTTCCAATTCTATTGTTGGGTGATGTGAATCCATTTAAAAATTCTCAATTTGACTAATAGATTTTTTTCCAGACCCAAACCATGACCTCTAACTTTAACTACATGCAATCCTATTCATAACAGTCCAAGGACTTTAGTTATTCCATAACATGATCTTTAGAAAACTGCTAAACTATTAGATAATATCAATTACATCATCTTCCTGGATTACTAATTGCATTTGGTAACCTAGCAAGAGGCGCTCCTTAAAAAATAACTTCTCCAGGCAGATTTCTGAGCAAATGAAGCTAGAGGATAAAACTCTAGTAAGTGCTTTAACTGGTTAACTCCAATTTTACAGTTCATGGTCCATACAAAGTTGCTTCTGAATAGACAGAGAAAATAAAAATAACTTGAAGAGGAAATGAAATTGAATGCTTTCCTAACTCTCCTTTTTCTGACTAGGAGAGAATCTGCATGAGCCACAATGAAGTAGTTATTTCCTGGCTACCATATTCTATTTACCATTTGCTCTTTACTAAGAAAATACATCAAAGATAAAGAATTTCAAGCGTTGGGAGTTATCTCTTGTAAATATCAACTATGTAGAGTTGGGGGAGTGGTAAAAATGAGTGTTCCTCTTTCTGGATCGCTTGTCTGTCAGCATCATGAAAAGCAGAGAATTTAGATGTTTAGCCCTTCCTGGGCGTTCTCTAGCCTCCATTCAGACTCCTTTCTTCCTCACACAACACCTTGCTTTCCTTGGTTCATTCTCTTCTGAAATTTCAACATTTCCAGTGTTCCAGACACATTATTAACATAGCTCAGTGTTCATATAGCCACAATTCTATCCTGTATTCTGCAAATTATTTTTTCTTTTATCAATGAAGATATGTCAAAATTATTCTAAGTTCTCTTTCTACGTGTTACTGGTTTTATTTCAGTATGAAAGGGACAGTACTCCTTGTTTTTCAGCTTGGAAGTCATCGAATCACTCCATTTTCTAGTCACCCTTTTTTTCCAGATAGAGCTAAATATGAATCTTGTGTAAAAACATTCTTTTTCATTCCTTCTCAAATTACTTCCTATTCCATTAGCACTTTGCTTCACTACTTGCTCATATTTTCTAATATTTTTATATGCAAATATTGTATTTCTCCAATTATTACGTTAAATCAAGGAAAGAGACTTTGTTATCTCATTTAGAAATTTACATTTAGAATTAGAGTTATTAGAATTAGAATTAGAATTAGAATTATTAGATCTACAATTCACCTTAGAGATCACTCAGTTAAATGGCCTCATTGTAATGATGAGTAAATTGAATCATTTTACAGCCTCCCATTAACATATAACACAGTGTACACAGTAAATATGCAACAAGCATTTGCATATGACTGGAGTTCAGTTGCTCATTTAACTTTTCTCATTACCTTTACATGCTTGGCAGTATTTACTAAGTGCCCACTTCTATGTTAAATGGTGGTGCTTAACAAATGGAATTGAAATGAAAGTGTCACAGTATGAGACAGATAACATTAATGCAAGCAACTCTATTATAAACAAGGGCAGAGTGTTTGGGGTTGGAGAGACATGGTGGTAATCAGGTGGCTACAAGAGGAGGAACTTCTACTGGGGAGTGCTGGTTACAAAGAATCTGCCAGTCTTCTGCAAGCTGGCAATGGTTAATTGGGTTGGAACAGTAAGCTTTTATAAGTTGAGCGATAGTCCTGAAGCATCCAGGAAGGTGAAGCCTACATTCATTTTGTTCGATGCTCTGTTTAATAATTGTTAAGTGGAGGATAAATTTTGGTGAGACAATGTATTCTAAATTATATTTACATTTCTAATTAGTTCTATTCTTTCCTATAACATAATTCTTCCAGGACAGTTCTTCTAATTGCTGAATCTTTAACATGCATTCATGGTTGTTAGAGAAACTATCTTTATTTAATCTTAAAGTGCCTCATATTGGAAGCATTTAATTTAAATATCTAAGTTTTAAAAATACCAGTAATTGGTCTCTGATTTAAGAGGGAATATGCTTTAAGTCATACTCAGGCAGTAAGATGGTTATCCAAATCTGTTTAATCAGTGTTTTTCCTGGGAGACATAAACTTCAAGTTCAAAAGAGAGAGAGAGAAAGGCAGAATCAAACTAGGACGCTATTGCAAACAAAGGTCAATGAATACATGTAGGTGGTAAGACTGAGTTGGAGAGTAAATAACAGTAAATATAAATATCTAGGCAATAATATTGGCAGAGTGTTTGGGATGCAATGTATATGTTATGCACTATGAAAACATAATTTTAAAAAGATGTAAAGCACATGAATGAATTCAGACACAAAGTTTAGAAGACAGTAAAATTCTCACTTCTCACTTTTCATTTGAATTCACCAGAAATAAGATTTTTTTTATCAGTATCTATTGCTTTCTTCTCAAAAAATCCCAAATATATCTCCATCTCTATTCCCATATTTATCTGTCTCTCTACCTATTTTCCTGTATTTTAATTTATCGATAGCTATAAATATGAATCTTCTTAATCTTTATGTTTCTCTGTTTGGGTAAGTGGAGTTTTTAACAGAAATGCAGTCATTACATGCTACAGTTTGCAACTTTCCCTTTTATTTTAAAAGTTTTATTTTGTTTTTTTTTAAAGATTTTTATTTATTATGCATACAAGCTGGGGTGTAGGCCAGAGGTGTGGAGTGATGAGAGGATTCACCAGAGACAGAGTGGGGAGGAGAACAGGCAGATCTACTGAAGTACACTGCTGAGGGGAGCAGCGGGCCAGGCAGGAGAGGTCTGCTGTGCCATGTGGGAATCTCCCTGGATGAGTATCGAACTCATGCTGCAGTGGCTCTGGACAGCACCATAGAGATGTGCTCAACCCGTTGCGCCACCAGGGAGGCCCTTGTTTTAAAAGTTAACAACAGAGGGCACTGCTAATGGAACTAGGCTGCTGCCTGAGTTCCATCTGGTTGGGGAGCTGACCCACATGGTGCAGCAGACCTCTCCTGTCTGGCCTCCTGCTCCCCTCAGCACTGTATTTCAGTAGATCCGCCTGTTCTGCTCCCCACTCTATCTCTGGTGAATGCCCCACACCTCTGGGCTACACTCCAGTTCTTTTACACACACACACACACACACACACACACACACACACACACACACACACACACACATTTAACAATATATCTTCACATATTTTCAAATAAGCAGCCATATCCTGCATCTTTTTCTCTTGTTGCAGAATACTCCATTATAACTTCCTTAGACATGCATTTGTGCCAGAGATTCAGAAATGTTGTAGAGACTCCTCAGAGGAGACGTGAGCAAAGTGCTCAAGAGGACAGATAGTGAGAGGCAGCACGAGGAAAACTGGCTTAACCAAATGGGATACTGAAGGCAGAGGCAGAACTGACCTGCATAGCAATATACAAAAAAATATACATAGCAATATACAAAAAAGTCCTCACTATGTTCAAATTATTTTTGGTTAAAGCTAAGAAAGTTAGTGAAATTTTCCATATTTAAAAATCCACTGAACATTGATTATATCATTCAAATCACCCTTCTGGACATTACTAGTTGTTATGTTAAAGTTTGAATGAAAGGTATTTATATAGAACAGAAGTAGCATTTTAATCTTGGCAACGTTTTTCTTTTTTTAATCAGAGTCAGCAGTGGATCTGTCTAAGAACTGAGCTTTGTACTAAATCACCCCTGCTTAATTGTCAGAGCTTCCCAAACTTCCAATGATTATTTTCCTTGGTTTTATAATTCTTGCAGATTTTAGGACAGGAAAATTCCAGTTATGGAAAGTTAATTTATAATGACTTCAAAATACATTTAAAGTTCACTCCAAATCTGTAATCCAGGGTAAAGCCAATCATCTCTCTCACAAGTGTGACTAAAAATCAGTGGTTAAATCGTGGTAATATTTGCAGAAAAACTTCATATTAAAAATACTTAATATTGGGGGTCTCCCTGGTGGTGCAGTGGTTAAGCACTGCACTGTAGAGCTGTCCGCAGCGGTGACAGGAGTTCGACACCCGGTGGGGGAGATTCCCACTTGGTGGGGCAGACCTCTCCTGCCTCGCCAGCTGCTCGCCCGCTGCTCCGCTCAGCAGTGTGTTTCCGCCAATCTGCCTGTTCTGCTTCCCACTCTGTCTCTGGTGAACCCTCTCGCCGCCCCACGCCTCTGGCCTGTACCCCAACTTGTATGCATAAATAAATAAATATTTTTAAAAATACTTAATATTGAATGTGAACTATTTTAGTTTCCTGCAAAATGATGGTCAAAATGTTTTTCGACCTTTAAAGGATTTCTTAAAATTTTTAGTGCTGCGAGTATGACACTGTTGAGGCAGGCACAGGGGACTCAGGTGAGTGTCTCTGTGGTTATGGGGAATGGGACTGTACCTCTTTGTCTTACCTAAATAAGGGAGGAGGGGAAAGGACCCAAGAAGATGGGAAAGAGGTTATTTAGGCAGAGATCATTGACACAAGGTCAGAGAGGTTTTACAAGCACTAGAAAAAGAACCAAGATTGGAAATTGCATTGATTTATTATTTAGAATAGTGGCTGCTTCTAGATCAGTGATTTTCATTCTTCCATTTGCCCATAGACCATCTATGGATCTTACTAACATGCAGTTTCTAGTTCTGAATTCCAGTGTTCCCATACTTTGAGTTGCAAGTCAGTCTAGGTATTAATGAGAGGAATCATTGTGGAAATAGATGGCAAGGTGATTGAAAGTGGTGATCAATGGTAGTGAGCAACTTCACTTCCTTAGCGGAGCTAATGCCTATCATGGATGACTTCAAAGGATTGTGGCCACAGTTCTATGAATGTGATGAAATTTTTAACAATGACTTGAATTGTTGGAATGCCAATTGCAGTTGCTAAAGAAAACATCTTTGGCAAGCTTGGTATCTGAAAATGAATCATGGCTGAACATTTAGTTCTCAGAACAGTATTTGGTAAGGAGTTCTGATTCCATTCAGCTAGACTCTGGAGGTTGGATGGCTAGTGAATTTAAGGGCATCAAGAAGACAAGGAACAAGAGAATGGAGAGGATGGGAAGAGAGTGACCCCCAAATGTCTATAATCCACTGATTAATCATAACAGAAATGAAGCTCTTTGTGGGTAAAGATCAGTAAGTAACTTGCCAGCAAACAGATGTCTGCTGGATGTGGATTCGCAAGTTCATTTCCTTGAATTAACAAGTTTGAGTATTCTTCTCAAACCTAGTGCCAGATTATTAGTTTAATGCAATCCTTCATTTTTAAAGTAATTTTCCATCTCACTTTCCTAAAACTATATACCTTTAAATTTAGATTGTTTCAAAAAAGAACAAAAATATTATCACATGGAAGTATAGTTTCTCCATATTTTGTCATATCTTCCCATAGTGGTACAGCTAAATATGCCATGAAAACTATGTCTGACTACTTAGGAATTTGACCATTAGACCTCAATTTGAATTGTCAATCTATTACAAACCTGTAAACTACTGGTATATACAAATTTACCCTATATGTTCTGCTGTAGAAAAATAAATTGAAGTTAGAAAAAAAATCATTAGGAATTACAAAGAAATCTTGTAAATTCTTAAGATGGGGAAAAAAATCACTTTTTCAAATGTAAGATAAGCATATTTGCTGAGTATATTTTAAATGTGAATAAAGGAGAATATTAATATATAGGAAAAAGTGGACTATGTTTGGGGCAAATTGTGAAGAAAGAAACATCAGATAATTTGACTTTAAAGCAGTACTACTTTTCTTACTTTTGCCCTATCTGCTAATAATTTTATTGTTCTCAGTCTTCTGGTAACATAATTGAAATGATTTAAAATATTTCTAGCCATTTCTGACTAGCTCCTGTGGGAAGTTAAAATCTTGAAGTTGGGAATTTTTTTTCAATTTTCTGACTAGATAGGAAGTAGTCAGTCAACAATATTTATTGGGGTCTCACCAGGTGCTGTAGGCAGTGGAGTGGATTATATGCAAAAGTGTTGAAAAATCTTGGGAAATGCATCTGGTCTGGAAGAGACTTGCCTCTCCCAGTTTTACTATATGGGTCTTCCAAAGGAAAAAGATTTGTTGAAGTTAGAAAAGTTCAGATGTGCTCGTAGTACAATTTCTTCGTGAAAAACTGATCCAGGATTAATTGCTAGTAAAAAATAAAAATTAAACAGGTAATTCCCCAAACTCAGTGATAGTAAAATTGAATGGATAAAGTATAAAAGTGAAAAATACAAAGAAATTTTACTGTCTTTATATGGAAATTTGAGTCAAGGAAGAAATATGTCAGGTGGAGCTAGTTCCAAGGGAAATAATGCAAATTTTTGCTGAGGCTTTTTATCATCTGTCATATCAATCATTTTACTTTGATTTAAAATTAGAACTTAAATAAAATGTTAACTTCCTCCTAACTTGGTAACTATCTCAATATAACTTGTAATTGGGATGGAAATATTGTAACCTTCATTGCCAGAGAAGGGCCAGAACAAAAATATGGGCTGATTCATCACCATTACAAATGATGGCATTTGTTGAGAGTCATCATATTGGCTTAATAAAAAAGAAAACATTTATTTTCCCTTTTGAATTATTCAAATGAAAGTTTCCACTGTCATATTTGATTTGGTTTATTTTTATTTGATTAAAAAACTATAAATAAAAATAAACTGAACAATGCAATAGTCTTGATTTCAAAAACATGTTAAACGATAAATAAATACCACATTTAGTAAGTTTTTCAATTATAGAAAACCATACATGGAAACACACAAAGAACATGCTATAAGTAGTCTACATTTCCTTTACAACTGGTTCATTGATTTTTTCGTCTATGGACCTATTTGACCTCTTAAATCACATTTTTGCAATATTCAAGAGCAAACACCATAACCCTTTAGGTCTACCTTTCAATTATGGCCATTTCTAAATTTGTCACGACTTTAACTTTCTAACTGCTGGTACAAAATGGAATAGAAAAGAACACAAGGGACCATGGAGATGGATCACGGGTGAATTGGTGATGGGCTACCCAAGGGGGATACAAAATGTAAAAGACATAAATAACAATAAAAATATATATTAAAAAAAACCTTTCTAACTGCTGTAGGTGATTAAAAGGACAGAAACAACAAATAGAGTTCGTGAAAGTAGTATTAACTATTCAGATGTTTTTCTACATTTTAGACTAACATAGAAAAACTAGTCTTACCAATTGCTTTTTAAAAGAAGTTGGAAACATATCATATGTATCCACAAATAAGTCAGAAACATCACCTACTTTCTCTGAAGTCATAATGTACTTATCATAGGCTAAGTTTGCTGCTTAAAATCACTGGAAAAAAAAAGCTATTAAGGCAAAAAAAAAACAAAAATAAAGGAACATAACGTAGATAACTAAAGCTCTAACATGTTTGTTTTTCAGTTTTGTCTTTTTTTATTTTTTGCTTAAAATAAAAAGTAAAGATACTTTGAATCTCTGAGGAATCAGTATCCAGATCACATTTTAATTTAAATTTTATTCTTGTATTTGTACCATGGTTTGGTGAAAGCAACAAGACATAATTTAAATCTTTCTTAACTTAATATCCGACTTGAAAATTTCTGCTTCCAGGTTCATGTTACTCTATTCATCTTATTCTTCTTTCTCTCTCTGTCTGTTCTCAATTCTTTTCCTTTTTATAAATATGTATTCCAAGGAGAATTCCTTTTGCAAACTTTGAGATGAACAAAGATTAAAATGAGAAGTTATAATGAGATTCTGCTTTATTTATTTACCTGCTTGGTCAAGGAATGATAGACCCCAAAGTAGATCAACATTTTTTCTTGTTAAACATAATGAACAGAACATTTTGATTTATTTTTTTTGTCTTTCAAAGGACAGGTGACATTCCCTGCACCATTGACTTTAATTCATAATCCCCTTTTGGCAAGCCAAAGAGAGTTACAATTGGAAAGATTTTCACAGTCAGATGCTCCACTAGAATGAAATGCTGTAGAGCACTTCACTCAGCCAAACCAGCAAAATCCTCCCTTTGCCAATTTTTCTTTTATATTTTGAAGTTGGCCTCTCAGCACAGATTTGATTCACACCATTTAAAAATAAATCTGGCGTCTGCAAAGCAGAAAATTTGGGCTGTGTTGTCATAGTATCACTATTTCCATTTTTATGCCTGGAGACAACCTAGACTTCTAAAGAAAGCTAATTCTATGGTAAAAGTAAAGACTTATTTTATTATTAGTGTAAACATGATCTTTCTATTTACTAAAGAAAAAGTACCACATTTATATATGGCACATTAAACATTTTTATATTTTATTTATGTTAAGAGGTGATATCTTATGGCAAGACTTGATTTTGAGATATAAAACTTAAATAAGAATTTAGATTCAATTAAAAACTTTGTTTGACTCTTCTTATCAAACCTCGTGTCAGATTACTGATTTAATGCGAGTCTTGTCAGTCTGCCAGCTTTTCCTTACTTTATCATAACAATTTCATCATAATCTGCTTAAAAATCAACTGAATAACCTGTGGTGCTTGTCTGGCATACATGTGCCTGGTAACTCCTTGACACTCCCTTCACAAACATGCCATTCTGCCCATCAAGTGGCACAACTGTGCCCAACTCAGCCTCCACCGTGAATCTGGGCTGGACCTGTAGCCACTCTGACCAAGAGGATAAAGTGGAAGTGATGGTGCTCTGGAACTTCTGAGACCAGACCTCCCTTCGGGGTGTGATAACTTCTTCTTCCACCAGAGTCTTGACCTACTTGTATAAAATCCAAACTATTATGTGTGTGTGTGTATGAGAGACAGACAGACAGACAGACAGACAGAGAGCGCCTAGTGGATGGGAGAAACTATTTGTGCACCATATATCCAACAAAGGGATGACATCCAATATCTACAAATTACTTACTTCCACTTTATCCTCTTGGTCAAAGTAGCTACAGGTCCAGCCCAGATTACTTACACAATTCAACAAAAGACAACAATTACCTAATCAAAAACTGGGCAGGAGCACTAAATAAGAACTTTTTCAAAGTCTACATACAGATCAACAAACATATTTTAAAGTGCTCATTATCACTAATCCTCAGGGAAATGCAAATCAAGACCACAATGAGATATCACTTCACACCTGTGAGAGTGGCTGATATAGAAAAGAGTTGACAAGGACATGGAGAAAAAGGAACCCTTGTACATGGTTGGTGGGAATGTAGACTGGTCCAGTCTCTATGGAAAATAGTATGGAGATTTCTCAAAATATTAGAAATGATCTACCATATAATCCAGCAATTCCACTCCTATGTATCTACCCAAAAAATTTTAAAACACACTAATTCAAAGAGATGTAGGCACTCCTGTGTTCATTGTAACACTATTTACAATAGCTTAGTTATAGAAATGACCTAAGTGACTAAAAACAGAGGAGCAGAATAGGAATTTGTGATATATATACATTATGAAATACTACTCAGTTATCAAAAAAGATAAACCCCTTCCACTTGTGATTAAATGGCGAAACTGGAGGGGATTATATTAAGTGAAATAAGGAAGAAGATAAAGGACAAATACTGGATGGTGTCACTTATACATAGAGATGCAAAATAAAGGGTCAGATAAAACCAAACTATAACAAACCCTACTAATCTGAATGTAGAATTGGGCTATCAAAAAGGAAGAGGGAGAGAGAGAGAATGTGGAGAAGTTTTGATAGACTATGGTGTAGGGCTATGGTGTCTTAGTTGTGAGTGTGGTGTGGTGACATACATGATCCTATATTTCAAAAATATAAAGGATTTTAAACCAATGTTGCGTCTATATATATATATATATATATATATATATATATTTTTTTTTTTTTTTTAATGATGAAGAGGGCCTCCTCATGGCGCAACGGGTTGAGCTCAGCACTATGAATCTATCCAGAGCTACTGCAGCACAAGTTTGATACCCAGCCAGGGAGATTCCCACATGGCACAGCAGACCTCTCCTGCCTCACCCACTGCTCCCCTCAGCAGTGTATTTCAGTCCATCTGCCTGTTACTGCTTCCCACTCTGTCTCTGGTGAATTCTCTCTCACACACACACCCCCAAAACCTCTAGCCTACACCCCAGCTTGTATGCATAAATAAATAAATCTTAAAAAAAAAGATGAAGAAACAGCTCCCAGAGAAACCCCCATCAATCCACAGAATCAAACTGTTATGCTGCAATAAACAACACATATAATCTATATAACCAGCAATATCATTTGTTTATATTAATAATAGATGTTTATTTTATTATATTTAACTATAAAAAAGGAATCACTAAGAATTTCATTCCACTGAGAGGAGTAGAAATGATTCAGGAAAGAGCTGCTTTCTGGGAAGGATAATAGTTTAGTTTGAAACATGAACACACAGTTTCTGGGGTCAGAAACCTGGTTTTCTTTGTTCTTTTTTTTTAGGTTACTGGAATGAACATTTCCCAAGTTGTTAAAATTATTTTAGCTTCATGAAAGAAACTAAGATCTAGCTGTAATGATTTAGGTAAAAAATGATTTTATTGCTTTATTGTGAAACCCTATCAGGAAGCAAAAGATGGGTATATAAAGCTTAAGTTGAGAAAATTTAGAAGTAGGAAAGTAATATAAGGAAATATTTCTGTACTTAAGGAAAAATTTAGTACAGCTAGGTAAATGTCAAGAAAATATCCCCCACAATTCTTCAGTTATAGAGCTGAAGACTAGAATTAGGTAGTGATGAAGAGAGGCAAATGATAATGATAGAGATATGAAAAGGAAAAAAAAATAAGATAGGAGAAACACAATACGGTCTGCTAATACTGGCAATGTTCCCAAGAATTCAGCCATGGGGGGAGAACTAAAGTCACATAACTAATCTCTGACTGTAATCTCTTAAGGGTAAATAAAGAAGGAACGGGAGAAATTCTATATAAATATTCCACAAAGTGCCATGTTTTTAAAAGCCTTAAAGTTGATTATATGCCAAATACCCAAGTTCATCAGTTTAGGCTCTGTGTTTCTTGAGAATGGGAAATAGTTTGCCTCCTCCATAAAAATGGCATTTTCATTTCTTTACAGATCTAACTGCTGCAGGAATAATAAAAGAGGCAAAAGCAGACCAGAATAGCAGAAAACAGTCCCTTGAAAGAGAAAAAAATCCTTTTTTTATTCATGAGAAAAGAGTTACATTAGAGATTCAACAGTGAGGGCTTGATTTGTGGTTTCCTACAGCAAGTCATACTTGTGTACATACTTGCATGACTGTTATTTATATACTTGCTTTATTTACATCTATCTATCATTTCTGTCTATCAATTTATCATTTATGTTTCTCTCTCTGTCTCTCTCCAACTCTGAGGTTCGTGGTAGGTAGAATCATGACTTT
The DNA here is from genome assembly GCA_004024925.1 of Scalopus aquaticus. NCBI lineage: Eukaryota > Metazoa > Chordata > Mammalia > Eulipotyphla > Talpidae > Scalopus > Scalopus aquaticus. The sequence continues at coordinate 15,418 of PVIJ01003790.1, read as the reverse complement.
CCCAAAAAAACCCACACCCCCAAACTGCCTGGGGTCTGTGAATATATCACGCGGCGTGCAAAAGACACCTTACAGATGCGATTGAGGGCAGGATCCTCGAGATGGGGCTAATTCTCCTGCGTCCCGTCTAGTCATGTGCGTTCATAAAAGCTGAGAACCTCCCCTGAGGGGCCAAAGAGAACTGATATGAGACACTCAGCCTGTAGCTGCTGATTTTGAAAATAGAGGCAGGGGCCATGAGGCAAGGGATGTGGTGGCTTTTAGAAACTTCTTCCACAAGCTGAGCATGTGCCCTCAGTTTACAGGCAGCAAGAAAAGAGGACTTGAGCCCTACAACAGTAGGAAAGTGAGTTCTGCCAACCTCAGTGCACAAGGAAACAGATTCTAGAAAGAAACTCGGTCACACAAACCTTGACTTTAGTCCCTTGAGATGAACAATAGATTTTGATCTGTAAGATAATAAATTTGTGCTGTTTCAAGATGCTAAATTTATAGTGATTTTTGTAGCAGCAACAAAAAACATATAAGGTTATTTGTCCATCTTACATTTTTACAGACTGTAGCATAGTGCCTTAATTATACATGTGTTTATTACCATGCAATATAATATACACACATATAATGACACAAATATAGTACATATATACATGTATATTTATACACATATAAATAGCACATAGATTACATGTGTAATATACATATTTATAATTGCATACTATATTGCATATAAATAATCAATTTAATATAATATATAATTATATATAATTTATTGATGATTTTTTTAAATCTAAAAACAAACCCAAGGGTCATGCCATCATCATTCTCATTTGACAGAGAAGAAAAGTAGAGAAAACAGCATAATACTTAGGTATTTCTATTTCTTTTTGAGATTTTCAAAGCTATAGAGATAATTTGCAAATATATTCATTATGATACTCATCACATGTTCAGTTCACCACCCACCTCTGTGCTAACTGTATAGGCATTAATTAGAAATATGGACTATAATTTTTTTATCCAGTGTTAAACTAAACAATAATTGATACAATTTATTTTAAAAGCTAAAAGCATTGATGTGGGTACTCAAGAGATCCAGCTTAATGAATCAATCAAACTTTATGTTGTTCATTCAGCAGATCTTATTTTATTACCAGAATCATTCCCAAACCAATTAGCATCTTAATTCAAACTTAAAAATAACGTTCAATCCAAATAAATGGACTTTAATAAGTTCTTACCATTTATTCCTTGTGCTTAATATTTCCCTGTACACAAAGAATGTCATAAATATATTGTTTAAGTAAACCACTAAAGGCACGCAGGTTAATTACTTAGCAAAGAAACTGCAGGATTCCTTAAAGATGTTGTCTATATGTCAGGGTTGGTGTTTACTCAAGACTAACAGATATTTGGAAAAGGAAGGAAACAAATGCAATTTTATTCAGTGAAGAACTCTAATCTTCTTGTCTGGTACAGGTAGAATTAAGTAGAGCAACATCCACACAGAGCTTCCTAGGATAATGATGATGTCGAGAAGGGGGTGGGGAGAGCTCAGAAAATCTGTGGGTTGCATTTCACACTCACTATCTCATTGAATTCCCCCACTAAATAGGATGGCATCTCCAGCAACACTTTATAAGTGTGGAATCCAGGTTTTGTGAGGGTTATAAGATAAAACACCGTCTCTAAATATGCAGTGTCTAAAATTACCAAGCTTCTCTACTTATATATTTTGCTATTTCATGACTTTTAGAAAAGTCATGAAGAGATTCTACCCTGAAATTATGTCAGGTCTCCATCAAGGGAACAAATTAATTGACCTTATTAGTAAATGAATAATAATAGTTTTTGTTGTTAGAAATAAGTGGTATTGCCACAATATTTAAGTAAATTTTGACCTTAGAACTGATTCCATTACTTTTTTTGCTTTTAGCAGAGTCCTACATATGCTTTTACAAAATAATGTCTCAGAAATAGAAAACACCTGATACTTTATTTCTAATATTTCCAAATTAAGATAATAAATGGAGTGAAATCAAGGCTTTATATGTATGTGTATATGCATATATGTGTATACACCCCTATGTGAAATATATATGAATATGTAAAGTGTATAATGTAATATGTAACGTGTGTGAGATAGTATACATATATACCTATAGATATATAGATATCAGGGCTATATATCCTGCAAATATATATCAAAGGTAAATATATTTCATATACATACATATGCAGACACATATAAAATGAATTGGTCCTTGGGATATTTCAGTTTTAAAAGATAATCCTCGTTCAAATCATAATTTTTAAGGTCCTTTTTATTCAACCTTTAAAAGATAAAGAATGAGGAGAGGTAATTATAAAATTTATGAAAATAAAATTTTGGAGAAATTTGCTTAATGTTTTCATTGTCTTACAACACAGGATCTTTACTAATTAGTAATTTAATCATTGTGCTTTCTCAATGTTGTTATTAAATCATGGAATTAAGACTTTCAGAGATTTCTTTTTGAAAAACACGTTTTTAGGGAATGTTAGTGTGCTACTGCAGCATGAACAGCCATGTGGAAACCAAACTGTATTTACAAAAAGTACATTTAATTCAACTTTATCTCTTGATTTGACATAATAATCATACCTTCTATACAATATGTAAATCTAGATGCCAAGACAAGGAAATCTGGATTTCAAAATGACAAATATTACTTTATCTGTACATGATTCAGATTTTGAAATAGATTCTTTATACCTCTCTGGCTATAAGAAATTATTTACAAATAAAGTCACAATAGTCTCATATGCAGATAATCCTATGTGTTTTTGTAGGTTTGGAAATACTCTAGAATTTTGATAATAAAACCTCAGAATTATAATGACTTAGATATTAAAAAATGAAATAAAATGTTTTGCCAAGAATTTTAACCCCATAAATTTTTAAAAGAGATACCTTATGAATATTTACAGTAGCGTTAAAAAAAGTGTTCATCCTTTCTATTTTTTTATTCATTCCAAAAATCACATTGACCACTAAAATTTGTTGATAGAATAATTACTGAAAGACAACAAAAGCTCATCTTCAGGAAGCAGTTTGTTAGTGAGATGAAGTATTATTAAGAGAACTTCAGTGCTCTACAAGCTTCTGTTATTCTATATCCTTTTCCAGCTCATGGGATCTCTCCCATTGCCTTAGTTTCTTGGGCCTTCCCTAAAAAATTTCCACAGATGTGATAGCTTAAAACTACAAAAATTTATTCTCTCACAGTTTAGAAAGACTGACGTTCCAAATCATGGTACTAGCAAGGTTGAATTCATCTGGGGGCTCTGCAGAAATGCAGTGTTCCACACCTCTCCTCCTTTCTGTTGGCCGCTAACATCCTTGGCATTCACTGACTTGAAGTCCTATCACCCCAAGCTCAGCTTCCATCTTCACCCCACCTTATCTGTGTCTGTGTCTTCTTCTCTTATAAAGACTCTAATCACTGAATTTCAGGTTCAGCCTAAATCCAGAATGATTTCAAGATCTTAATTACTTCTATAAAAACTCTTTTTCCAAATAATGTCATCTTCACCAGCCGTGGTGATTAGGATTTGAACAGATCTTTTTGGGTGACCACTATCAACTTAGTGCACTCATATTTAAAATTGTTTGACTCATGAATAATGATGTAAAATATATACAGAGAAATAAAAGAAATTTAAAAATAAAATTGTATGACTCCTGAACAAAGAGTCAAGAAAAAGACAAAACTTGCAAACTGATCATAGATCTGAGGTGTACATTAGGGGTAGGGGAGGGAACAGAGTCAAAAGAGGGGGAAGAAGAGCACAAGGGACTATGGTGATGGATCATGGGTACTATAGTTGTTGGGGAACATGGGGGTAACACCGAAGGGGAGAAATGAAATGCTGCACAAAGATTAAAAATTATATAAGAAAATGAATTAATTTCTAAAAATTGTATCATTCTTTGTTCTATGTTGTACACCCAATCATTAGCCATCAATCATAATGTGCCCCCCCTCCAAGGAAGCAATATAATGTAGGCGTTAAAAGCATGGACTCTTGAGCCAATCTTATTCAAATCCTGTCGGCTATTAAGCTAGCAGTTAACATTAAAGTTATTACTTAACTCTCTCTTTCTTGGTTTTATTACTTATAAAATGTACATAATAATCGTACTTAACCCATAGAAATTTTACATTAATATGAGTAAGCACACACAGGTTTCAATGTTGCCATTAACCATTTGGGGAAAAATTTTTTGTTTTTGTAGGAGTTGTGATGTAGAATTGTGGCTTTCAAGCAAGCCAGTGGGACAGCTAGAGCTACAGAGTTGCATTTGAGTTGGAGAGATGATATTCAGGCTCTTCGGCTAGTACTTTGACAAATTTGCACGGGTGGTTTGATATAGAGCTGGCTTGGAGAGAAGGTTTCTTGAGTTGGTTTCGATCCTAGATAGAACCTTCTGGACTCTGGGGGCTACATGCAGAACAGGAACAGTCAAGTCAGGAGAGAGGATAGGGAGAAATTGTTTCAGTTTGTGTGTGTTGAGTTTCAAATCACAACAGACCTATTAAACCAATGATTAGAAAGTAGGGTGAAAGCCAAGGGTGGAAATTTGTTAGTTATTCACAGAGGAGTAAATGAGAGGACCAAGTGGGGCAGAGTTATAAAAAGAAAAATAATCCCAGAGAAACACAGCACCATAGGAAGCAACCAATTGAGGACAGCAGAAAAATTCCCTCTAATATAATAAGACCAGATATTTAAGGCTAAAGGTAAAAAGACAAAATCTACAATCTTATAGTAATTGAGAGAAGGAATTTTATGAAAGAGATCAAATGCTTTAGCAATATCAAGAGTACTGTAAAGACAACAGCCTTTTCTTAGTTTACAATTAGACAGCTTTCATTGAATTTTAGGTGAACAATATTTGTAAAGATTTGGGAAATCCATTGAGATCACAAAAGGTTGCATAATATGTGTCGAGGAACTGGAGCCAATAATTATCCCAGAAATGAGTGAATATAGAGGTTTTTATCGAGTTATTTTAAAAGTAGGATTTTGGAGCATATTTGAAATTAGCGAGGATCAAACTAACAGTGTAATGATTAAAAGGGTAAGAGAAGGGCGGCATGATTGGGGAAGGCTTAGAGGATACAAGAGAAAATTTAGAAGAGGGGGAGATCTCAGGACTGGAAACAGTTTGTGTGAGTTACAGACATCAAATTATTTCTATGGCCTAGAGAAAGTATATTCTTGCATCTGTTCATTACCCCAACAAATATTTATTGAGCAACTAGTATGAGACAAGCAATAAAAAAGTCACTGAGCAACAACAGAGCAAAAACTCATCAAGCTCACATTCTAATTTTTATGTGCTGAGATCTAATTGGTTGAAAAATCAAATGATATAGCACTTGACATTCGGTACATATAACACAGAGGAAAGTGGAAGGTGGTGTGACGTAGGACTCAACAGTTGATTATAACAGAAGGTTAGAAGATCTTGAGTTGTTAATCTAGTGTTCTAGGTGGTGAGTAAAGAAGAGTGACCTTACAAATGTAGGTGGACATATTGAATTTGTTGAGATCCTCGCTGAAGTTTGAAGCAACAGAGAATTCTGCCTGACTCAGCACATCCATCTTTTGCTTTGGATATTGACACACCTGGGTCTTGGACCATGGGGCCAAGACTGCATGAGACTGAATTACTTCACTGGCTTTCCTGCTTCTAATCTTGCAGACAGCGTTTTGTGGAACTTCTCAATCTCTATAATTGTGTGAGTCAATTACACTGGTCAACAAATTTTTACAAAAGTCATGTTACTGAAATAAAATTTGTCATTTCCTATCAATTTGTATGTGTTCAACATGAATATGACAGTCAAATTCTAATTTTGGCTCTAGTTTTTTTTTTAATCTGCAATAAATTGATGTTTACATCATGAAATGCATTCCTATAGTAATAGGCCTATGGTTAATACCTGTAAAAAATCAAGTCATAGACTGCTTCTTAGATTTCTTCGCTTGTCTCTTGTACAGCTGTTCAGGAGCACATCTGGGGAGTGCCCAGCAGTAGTCAGCCAGCATGTAGTGGACTATTTTCCCTGGTATCTTTATTCCATTGATGCGATATCTTGATGAAAATGTTCGCCATCTTCATCACTAACCATACCAGTTTTCAGGGAAGAAATCCAGGTGGGAATGAAGGAAGTGGATCTTTAGAGACATATTGCAGCCAAGTTTCTGATACCGCATCAGCATGTCTTCTACTACTGCCTTGTAGTTTTCTGCCCTAACATTCCCACGAAAGTTTGTAGACACTAGGCTAAAAGCATTCCAAGCTTGTTTCGCATCACCCTGCAGCAAATTGTTGAACTGGTCATCCTTGAAGAGCTCTCGAATCTGAGGACCCACAAAAACTCCCTCTTTAATCTTTGCTTCTCTGAGTCAAGGAAATTTTTCATGCAGCTATTGGAAAGTCGGTGAGGTCCGGTCCATGGCTTTCACGAAATTCTTCATCAAACCTAGTTTGATGTGAAGGGGTGGTAACAGGATTTTGTGAGCCTCGACCAGAGCTGGGTGGTGGATATGCTTCTCTCCAACTGCTACATTTTGTCTGCAAGTCCATTCCTTCTACAAGTAGTGCAATTCACTTGCTCGGCTATCCCACTCACATAAGAAACACATGTATTTTGTATATCCCTGTTGCAGTCCCATTAAAAGGGCAACTAGCTTCAAATCACCACAGAGGTGCCAGCTGTACTTGTTAGGCTCAATGGAGTTCAGTAGCTGCTTTAAGTTATCATATGTCTCTTTCATGTGCACAGCCTGTGCTACTGGAAGACAGTTTCCATTGTGCAAAAGCACATCCTTAAGACTCAGTTTCGAAGAGTCTAGAAATAGTCTCCATTCTTGTGGGTCATGAGTGATTTCTAAGGCATTCATGAGGCCGTCAATATCGGAACAGAATACCAGAGTCCTTTCCTTTCTGAAGAAATGCTCCAACTGCTGGTGGCGCTTTCGATAGAAAGTAATTGTGACATCTTCTAGATGTTGGAGATGTTGGAGTCTTGATCCTAGCAATTCTGCCTTGTTCTTGGATAAGTCCAAATCATTTAGTTCTTTCTGTGTTAGTCTTTGTGGGGTTGATGATGCACCACAGGGAAAATCTGGATCACTGCATGCTGATGGAACAGGAGAAGAACAGATTGGCTCACCCTTGTCCTCATCAAATGAATCAAGAGAATATTCTGCTGGAGGTTCTGGAATAGGAAGTCCCTCGCCATGTGGGACTGGTCTCAATGCAGACGGAATGTTTGGGTAGACTATTCTTGACTTCTTTTGCTTCGCTATTCTGCCAGAAAGATGAGGCACCAAGCAGAAGTAACAGCCTTTTATCTGGTTGCTTGGCTCTCTCCAAACCATGGGGACTGCAAACGGCATTGATGGTCTTTTGCCATTTCACCACTGTGAAAGCTGTGTTGTACATGTAGCACAGCATATATGTGGGGCTGAAGGCTTGTCTTGGTCACCAACCTTGCATCCGAAGTAAAGATGATAAGACTTCTTCATTGAGAAGTGATACTTCTGGTTAGCAAATGTCACTTCTCCACAAATAGAGCAGAAATTGCCCATGCTATTAATGTACTTTCGAATATTCTGTATTGTGCCTAAATGTATAAAATAATAACAATTCTATGGAACAGTAGCTTCAACTGTCTCTCACAAAGTCTGAAATATTTTCAATGCTCAACCTTTCCAACAGGGCTTTATGTAATGCACTGCTGAAACATCAGCTTACTTCAGCAGCCGCCTGGCAGTATTGCATTGCATTAAAAAATGATGCAATCAACTCTGGATGATGTGTGCATGATGGCATTATACAATATGATGCAATATTACATCATTCTAGGCTGATTGAGGATGTTGTTGTAGTCCTACTGGATAAATTTACATGGTGAAGCATAAAATAAATTTTATGACTTATCTTCAAAATGAGAACTAATAAACAATTTTCAGGATTGTATTCATGTTCAGCACACCAAGATACTACAGATTAGGGCCTTTTTAAGTCAGTAATGATCTCAATGTTGACCAGTGTTATTGCAATAAATTAGTCTTTCTGTCTGTCTCTCTCATTCTTTGGACACCCTTGCCTCATACTGGATACATCAATAGCACCAGACCTCAGAAATCAAAAGATCTGGATGTAAACTTTGATTCTCTATGTGTGACCTTGAATAAAATATTTTCCTGCTGAGCCTCAACTACTTTCACTATAAAATGAGGGTAATATTGCAGATTGTTTAGTTTTAATGCAGGGTTAAATGAAATACTATATAAGTCATTTTATACTCTAAAAATAATACTTTTATTAACGGAGAACATGAGAAGAAAATTAATTCAAAGATACAGAAATGAACTTGAGTTATTTCACATGAATGCTTTTGAACATATGCAACACTTCAAATACGAGTAGTTTAGAAAACCTCAACTTTTTTAGGTTTGTTTCTGAAAACTTTCAAATGCTTTCAATGCTCTCTGCATAATCATGATGGAAGACAGAGTTTGGACAAAATCAAACTAGAGGGTTTGGATAGTGGCCTAGAATTATGTGTTCTTTTTGTGTCCTGTGAATTGAGAAATAGTTAGGATATTTCTGGTTTATTTTAATGTGTTTAAATGTGTGTAAAGTACAGCTATATTTGGGCCTGAAGATCCTGTCTTACCACCCTTGTCGTGTACATGGACTAAAAATATAGCACTTTTCCAAAAAGGTTTCAATGCCTAGATCCTGCCTGACTTTTATAGTCAACTTATAAATTCAGGATAGTAAAGGTTTATGATGAAAATGCTGACAGACTCTTAGGTCTACCACTTCTAACTTTCTGGCCCTGACTTGCAGTCCTACATAATGCTGCTGATAAAAGGTTATTCTCTGTGATCTTTTAAAAAGGAGGACTCTGAGAAGGTGAAGTTGGGTGAATTCACATCAAAACGAAGATTATTTTGACATTTAAATCAGTTCTGTCCAGTACTGTCTTGGACCTAATTCTGGCTGGGTGTCAGCCTGTTTCTACTTTTAAATTAAGGTCGCTTCTTCAAAGGGGTGTGAAGAAATTCTTAGGAAAATCCTTTTTAAAAATTTGTATGAAATATTGCAAGGATTCCTTTTGACTAAATCTGCCCTCAATAATCCGTGTATTTCCTTTTCTGTAGTCCCCTGGGGTCAGATTGATGCTTCCGATGTTTTGTTTACACTTCAGAGTAGAGAAAAACTTCATTCTGGCTTGTACTTAGTATTATGGTCCATTCTCATTTGTGATAGCCTTAACAGAGCTAGATGTGTTGTCAAAACCATCAGAACTGCAAGACCAGGAATAATTAACAACAGAAATGTATTAGAAATTACTTTATATTGCTTACTTAAGTTTAAAAAAAAAAACCTGAAAATTGTTCACAAGTACATGCTGAAGTTTAACAAATAAATTCTCAGTTTCATACCCTTTTCATTAACATAAAAACATATTTCCTGCTTGAACTTCAGAGGTATAGCAGTCACCAATTTTTAATCCTTTGGAGCTTTCCATTCCTGGCAAGAATGAGCATTAGAAGATAATAAATCAATAGAGAATGCCTTGTAATATAATTCCCCAAACCACTTATTAAGATCTCTTTTATAAACTATGAAATCCATAATTTCTATATACCCATAAAGGATGGTATAATCATTTTTCTGGGTTTTTTTTCTTTATAAAGTTGTAAAGTAATCCACTTATTTGTCTATGAAATCACAGCAAGATCTTTATTACTATTAAGGATTTTATTGAAAAAAAAAGTACATTAAAATAAACCAGAAGCACTGAAACATTTTTTAGTTGAATTCATATTCCTGCCTTTCAAAAATAGTTACCTGAAAAGAGAAAGATATTGAATATCCTCTGTGTGATATTTTTACTTTTCAAAAGATACATCTTCCATGTACTAAATCTGAACTTTGCTGTATCCTCAGTGCAGAAATTTCTTTTCAATTATTTTTTGAAGTCCTCATGTTAGAATTTTGTCATTTGAACACAAAAGCCTTTTTATAGATTCTATTATTCCTTTTTAAAATCTGCTGTATTATTCTGAACATTGTCTATATCGCCCATTATTTGTTTGTGGACCTTCTGGGCATTTTCTCCAGCACCATACAAATTGGATCCCAAGTGACTTTTCTGTTGACTACCTATTTCTTACTGTTTCTTTGTTTTATTTCTAAAAACTGATTAATTTTGGATAGTAGCAAAAGATTGAGTGTTAGTTATGGTTACATTGCATGGATAATATTTTCAAGAAAAAAGATTTACTCCAATTCTTAAGCTAACTTTATGCCTACCAGGGCTAAGGGTGCAATTCAGTGGAGGCACTAATAACCCTTAGTTTATAAGGAATTCTGGACTTTTTTAAATGTTTTGCATCATTTGTTTGAGTGGTGCCTTGCACTAGAGTGCTCAAGGGAGAACCCATAGACAGTGATGTAATTCCCCGTCTTGGCAATGGGGGGAAATCATTGTTCCCTCTCACTGATTTAAGTACTGTCTTTGGCACAGTCCTTGATATTATCTTGAGTACTGTTGTAGAACAGTTTTAAGTACTCTTTGAGCAGTATCAGCAAATAATTGCTGTTGATATCTCCAGTCAAAAGAAATTACACCCTGTTTTTCTTTTACAAAATCAAAACTACTGAAAGGTATAGACAACTTAGAGTTCCTGAATCCTGATGAATTAATTTCCAAGATTATGGCAGCTTTTTCTCATGTCAGACTTCCTGTGGTGCCAGTCTCACCCATCAATTCAGCCTATAACACTTACCTGAAAGTCTCCTCCTCTGAATGACTACTTTGACCTCCCCCTCACAAAATTAAGGGTTTCTCCTTTACACTCTAAAAGCATCTTCATATGTCACTTTTAGCCCTTCTCATTATTTATTTGCCTGCCACCTTCCTATCTGATCGGAGCTCCTCTTGGACCGAACAGTGTCACTCTTTTCATTGTTGTCAGCAGTTAGACAGTACTTGGCAAAGCAGCACATTAAAAAGCTGTTGTAGAGGGTCCTCCCTGGTGGCACAAGGTTTAAGTCGCAGCACTATGAAGCTATCAGCGGCCACTGCAGTGGGAGTTCCATCCCCAGCCAGGAGCTGACCCACGTGGCTCAGCAGACCTCTTCTGTCTTGCCCACTGCTCCCCTCAGCAGCGTATTTCAGTCAATCTGCCTGTTCTGCTCCCCACTCTGTCTCTGGTGAATCCTCTTACCCCCTCACCCCTCTGGCCTGTACCCCAGCTCTTGTATGCATAAAATACATAAATCTTAAAAAAAAAAAAAGCTGCTGTATGTACAGATTGGTGATTTTGTCACATTAATTTTTCCGATTCTAACATGTCTAGGAAATCCCTAAACATATATGTGATATAAGGCAGCTTTCTTGAACTACAAAGTTTAAACATTAAAAGGGACATAAATTAGCATCTATTTAGATTCACTTAATATTAATTCCTCTATTTTTACTCAATGTTACAAAAAAAAGACCTGACCTTACTGAAATTGTTCAATTATAGGAAATGGATATGAAACAGTCTATGGGTTTGGAAATACAACAATAACAGCACATTACCCAGAAATAATGAGATTTTGTTTATCTCCTTCTCCTAGCCTGAGGTTACAGTATTCTTTCTAGGTCATTCTGTCATTGCATTCTGAAGTGCTTTCTCTCATTGAGTTGAGTAGAATGCAGCACTTTCCCTCTGATTATGGCAACAGAAATTTTTCTATACAAAGTTAGTTATGAGATTGTAGAAGAGTGACCATGCTCTCACATAGTTAAAAAAATAAATAACATTGAGAGAATAAATACAAAGTATTCTTGGTAGACTGAATACTTCTAGATTTCAAACATTTTTAACATCATTTTCTTTGATCATTTTAATACATCTTTATTATTATTATTTTTCCTTAATTTTTTACTGCTTACTCTGATTTACCCTGTGACATTTATAAAATGTTGGTATTAATTGCTTATACTTCAAAAATAACATCTGTTCTATAAACTATGAATAGTAGGTTATATTAAGAGCAGAATGTAGACTTTCTATTTTAAAATTATATTGAATGTGAATATGCTCATTGGAAAGTATGACACTCCACTTAATCATGTGATGATGGAAGCGAACTATGTTTCCATCTAAAATCACTGAGATAAAGTAATTTTCCAGAAAATAACAGACAACATTTCCCCCTATATCATACTGTCCTATACATCCTTCATAAATTATCTATTTAAAATGACAAAAGATAATAGTTTTTTTTATATCGGAAGAAGTCAGCCTGTTGAGTCCAGTATTTCTGAGAAGTTATAGTAAAATAATAATCCTGACTTTGACCGTTAATTTAGAGGTTAGCATCAATAAAACATTTGGTTTTTGACTTCTTTCTAAGACTATTTCTCACTTTTAGAGACAATTAATTTGCAGGAATTTCAAAAGAAATGAAATACCACCATAATTATGTCAGACATATAGATATATGTATGTATGTATATAAACTATATATAGCTCCATTTATTATGTATCAACTATATATAATATATAATGTATTATATATGTCATGTATAATGTTTTGCATATAATATCATTGATGCAAAAACAATATTATTCAAATAACATGACTATTATAATATGCTGCTCTTCTGTTGAGCCTGGTTCAGATTTCCTATAACACACTGAATATCCTCCAGTTGCCCGTCCACACCCAAACTCCACAAAGTTGTATCTGTTTTCTGTGCCCATGATTCCAAGCAATATAAACTAAATGAAGGGCTTGCTCCCTGGCTTCCCCTTGAGGTTGGCTGATGGGAGACACCAGTAGGAGATGATGGTAGAAGGAAAAGTAGGTCAGGTTCTTTATTCCTCTGGCTTTTCCTCTGCTAGCTATCTGTATGTCCAGGAAAGGCCTCTCTGAGCTTCTAGGAGGGGAGGGAAGGTTGTAGAGCATAGTGTGGAAGGGACCCAGTGGCCTTGGAGTCCTTGGTGGAGGACTGTGGGTGCCTTGGTGTGGGTGTGGTGTGGTGACATACATGTGAAGGGCTGGGGCCCTATATATCTGAATCATATACAGTGTATAAACCAATGTTGTCTCAATAAAATTGGAATTAAAAAGAAAAATCTCCAGATTTTGGTAACAATTGTTCCTCTTTGCCCCTTCAGACTCTTCAGGCCCAGCTCAGGAAACAACTCATTATCACTAACTCCAGCTATTACTCGGTCCTTCGTTGCTTTTCTTAAACCATGCCTCAAGCTTAGTATATACCTCTCTATTAAACTCTCCTCAAAATACCCAATTTGAATGAGTTATTTCCATTCAAAATTAGGACTAACATATGTACTATATCATCCACTGATGTTCAGCCCTTTAATTTCTTTGGAGATTTAGTAATGTTCGTACTTACGTATCTGAAGCCACCAAATTTGCTCATATACATGACACAAGTAAAAGTGAGAAATAGCCATATAAATTGGACTATATTTTTATAGACTATAGACAGGTAATCTATTTATTCAGAAGCAGAATATCTCATTCAGAGTCACAGTTCTCATTTTTAGGACACAGATATAATTAGCTTATCTCTGTTTGCCCTACTTCAAACATTTTATAAACTACAAATTGGAATGCAAGAGCTTAAAAGCACAATAACAGCAAAATTAAGTGACAGATGACAGGCAAACACCAAGAAAGGTGACAGAAAATATAAATAGAAAACACAAGTCTTAAAAAACACAGCTGTCTGGAGCAAAAGGAAAAATAAACACTTCTAGACACCTTGACAGACACTGAGCATTAATGCACACTAACCCAAGGATAAACTCAATCCAGTGTAATCACAGACTACACTATAATTTGCCTAAGAACACAAGCAGACATAAAATATACGTTAGAAAAATCATGTCAATGATGATTGGTTGGTTTATTTTATTTTATTTTATTTTATTTTCCTAAGATGCATTATTTAGCTATCTGGGAATGAGTTGAATTTAGTGGGAATCTTACATATACATACACATATGTCACGTAAAGATTGTCCAGCACATATTTAAAACTATGCTATTTTCATTTTTCTTCCATATATTACTTCCATCTATTCATTGTATTACTTCTTTTAATATTTGAACATTTCAATAGACCAAAATGTGATTTTCCTACTGCTGCTTTTCTGTTTCTTCACTTTCTATTTGCTATTAATCTTTTCCTCTACCCTACCAGAGTCATATACTATACCTCCCAATTTCTAATACATGCAAACACTCATTTATTTTTATTTCATAAATAATTTATTTAATAAATTAATGTTACACAATCATCACCTCCTGTATTACTGGCTCACTCAGTCAATGATAATTCTAACAAAGTTAAATTCCATAATTAATTATAATATTATAATTTCCCTTTGACTACATGCTCAATTCCGCCCCTTTTTTCAGTTGAACTGAATAGTGGCTCCATAAAAGATATCAAATCCTAATTTTTGCATGGTGAATGTTACTTTCTATACCAAATAAAACAAAAACCAAAACCAAACGTTTGGTGGTAAATTAAGAATTTTGAGATGAAACAAATATCTTGGTTTTTCCATATGAGTCTAAAGACAATCACAGGCAGAAGATTTGAAACACAAAAGAAAAGTCAGCAATGTGACAACGAATGTAGCACTTAGAGAAAGACAGCCACAATAAGCCAGGGAATGCTGGCAACTCCAGAAGCTGGAAGAGGACCACAACCTGTTGACATGTTGATTTCAACCCTGTAGTACTAGTGTGAACTTCTGGTGCCCAGAACTGTGAGAGAAAAATACCTGTTGTCTTTACATCACTGTGCTTGTGATAATTTGTTAAAACAGTCATAGGAAACTATTTCATTTTAAATACTAATAAAGACAAAACCACAACTTTTGCTGAATCCTCCCTCTGTTTACTCCATGTATCTATATAGCTGAATGTGATTGGGTAAAAATAATAGCCACATGGATGGATTACTTAAAATTCACAAGCATTTAATTCATGAGCACAATTTTCAAGTGCATCCTTGGTGTTTCCAGCAATGATATGACATTTGCTAGTGTATCTAACATCTAGATAATTTTTGTCTTCTCCTCTATCCTCAATCTTCAATAGGTCCTCTCTCCTCTGTATTCTTAGTTGATAGTCTTGATTCTTCCTTCACTGAAAAATTAAAACAACTGGAAAAAAAATTTTCTTTTTTTTTCCATTTTTTTTTTATTGTTATTTATGTCTTTTACATTTTGTATTCCCCTTGGGCAGCCCACCACCAATTCACCCGTGATCCATCTCCATGGTCCCCTGTATTCTCCTCTCTTCC
>PVIJ01003789.1:8259-128667 GCA_004024925.1 Scalopus aquaticus | reverse complement strand
CAGCATGGAAAGAAGATAAACACATGCAATTTGCCGCAACATGGATGGAATTAGAGGGAATCATACTCAGTGAAATAAGCCAGAAAGAAAAAGAAAAATATCGAATGGTTTCACTTATAACAGGACTATAGGGAGGCCAGGTGGGAGAGAGACACTCAGCGGTGGGGGAGGGGGGAGGGGAGGATAAGGGCACAAAATGAAAGAGAGGAGAATACAGGGGACCATGGAGATGGATCACGGGTGAATTGGTGGTCGGCTGCCCAAGGGGAATACAAAATGTAAAAGACACAAATAACAATAAAAAAAAATGGAAAAAAAAAAGATAAAACTCTGTTTCCCTCTCCTACAAAATGCAACTACTTGTGCAATAAATGTAAATTAAATATTCATTAAATGAGTTGTCACCCAGGGGTGCTATCTCCCAATCCCTACAGACACTTTGATGCCAGAAATTAGCTATGCAATCATCTGCCTAGGCAATGTTCTAAGTGGAGAAAATCCAAAAAGCATAGGAGATGCACCTCTTTCTTTGGGACCTCATAACCCGAGCAGGAAGAAAAATCATCCCAGGAAAAAGCCACCACTGCACATGGCACAGACATCTATAGCCTTAGAGCTAAGGGCACCTTGGATTCAAGAAGAAGAATCCTACTAAGAAAAAGCCCAGTTCTACAAGGAATGATCCAAATGTCCTCAGTTAATGGATTCCCACAACCACTTTGTGAGTGAGTTTTATTACTTAAGATGGAATAAAAGATATGTAATTAGATATGTAATAAGACATGACTAAAAGAGACTTGGACTGTAATAAGGCAATTTCATGTTCTGGTAGGATTTTATTTAGTGATTCACAAGTCAGGCAGTGTGCAACCTAACAGACAGAAAGAAGCCCCGAAGAAATGTACAAAAGATTTTTACAGAGCAAGGGAGTCTCACTCGGCATTTGTTGACTGGTTAAAGTGGGGTTACTTTTCTCATAGGGAGCAAAGGAATGTCTTGGAGCTGGGTCTGCTGACCTGTACTGAGTGGGCAAATGCTGGGAGGTTGACCTAGAATTTCTTTTTCTGGGAGAAGCATAGAAATTTAGTCAATGTTTGCTTTTCTGATGTGTGGCTTATCAGGAGCCACTCCACGTTAGTTCTATCCTGGTCACCTTATCAGAACCATATTTAAGTTTTCATCTCACACCAGGAGGTGTGGGAACACATGGATGTGACCTCATGATGCCAGTCTGGTGTCCCCACTGTACTTACTTTCACATCAGCAACCCCAGTGATGAATTAACCTTTCAACATGGTCTTAAATTGGGAAACAGATTGTTCTTTGTTTAATTTTTGCTGTCAAGGAAGTACTTAGCAGTGGTAGAGGGCTTAGAGACAACATTTCCCCAACCACACATGATGAGGGCTTTAAAAGAGCATGCAAAAGGGTCTAGACTGGAGCACAGAGATGTCCCGTGGCTAGGAGTGGAGCAGGAAGAGTTGCCCTCACTGTAGCACCGTATTTGCTTTTTGCTGTGCAAAAGGGAACCTCTGCACCATCTCAGCTGAAAAACAAGTGTGGGTTCAGCCCATTACCTCTCTCCTCCTATTTAGTGGATTAAATTTAGCAATTTTGCCATAAAGCTTAAAAAGACAAGTAAAAAATCCAAGAATAATCCAAGATTGAGTGATGTATGGGTGGGAGGAAGAGAAGTTAAAAATAACAGATGCATGAAAACACTCAGCTCAATAAAACAGACAAATACATCCAATTCTATGAGGACAATGTTTGAAATGCTTAGCTTTCGGGGTTGTGTAAGAGAATGTTCTGTGATGACAGAAATCCATCATGTAGACACTGTCCAGGGCAATAGTTGTCAGTTCTATGCAGCTACGGCACTTGAGACAAGTGCAACTGAGGAAGTATTTTTTAAAGATTCATTTATTTACGCATACAAGAACTGATGTGTAGGCCAGAGGTGTGGGGTGGTGAGAGGATTCACCAGAAACAGAGTGGGGAGCAGAACAGGCAGCTCAACTGAAGTATACTGCTGAGGGGAGCAGTGGGCAAGGCAGGAGAGGTCTGCAGTGCCATGTGGGAATCTCCCCGACTGGTTATTGAACTCATGCTGCTGTGGCTCTGGATAGCTTCATAGTACTGTACTTAACCGTTGTGCCACCAGGGAGGCCCAGAAGTGATTTTTAAATGTTATTAATTCAACATTTTAAAATTTAAATAGTTGCATGTAGCTAGTGACTACTCTATTGGACAGCGCAATAATCTAGAACTCTCTTTCCTTAATGAAAAGTACAAGGATTACCTAAGGTACCAGTTTGGGACATCAGGCATGACAAAGTTGAGACTTCAAAAATTTTTGAGAGGGTAGTGGGAAGTTAATTGAACACCATGAAGGCAAAGACTAGTAGCTGAAATCAGTGCTCATGTGAAATACCCAGAAAAGGAAGTAAAAGACGGAAGTCAGTTCTTCTTATACATAGTACCAAGTGACAGGGTCAATACCACATTTTCATCTATTCCTCTCATTTGAAAAATGAGGACATCAATTCTCAGATGTAATTCTTTGCCTCATTAAATTAGCCAGTCAGGTTAAGTTGAGCATATAGGGTTTACCTCCTGATTCCAAATTCAAATGGTTTATAATTGTTCTTCAACTTCCTGGAAGAGAATGAAGGAAAACACTTTAAGTTGTCAGTCAAAGAGATGAGTTATACAAAGAAGAGGACTTTCAAATAGAGGATGCCACAGAGCTGCTATCACCAGGCTACAAAGAGAGGCAAGACTGCCCACTTTCTTTTCCCCACTGCTCTGGGTTGCCTAAGAATGCTGGGTGGAATTGCAAAAGGCCTGAGGGGAACTAACTACCCCTGTGGACCCCTTTGGTTCTCTGCAGGAACGAAATGAGGCACACTCACCACAACAACCAGTTAGATCTAGAATTCCTAAAACAGAAGTTCTCATGTGGGATGCTTTTAATGCTGCCACCCGAGTTGGAGACATTTTGCAAAGCTTGGAGACATTTTTGGATTTTACAGCTGGGTCGGGAAAGGATGCTATTGGCATCAGGTGTGTGGAAATCAGGAACGCTGCTAAACATACTATAATGCACAAGAATGCCCCTTCTGCAAAGAATGATCCAACCCCAAATGTCAATAGTGGAGAAATTTCTCCAAAATGATATAGGTGAATACATTTAGGTTTCTATCATGGCTTTCTCTGCTATGTGGAATACAAGAGAATTGTTCTGATTTGCATTTCCTTAATATTAAGAGACAATGAACATCTTTTTATGTGCCTGGTGACCACCTGTATGTCTTCTTTGGAGAAGTGTCTGTTCCAATCCTCTGCCCAATTGTTAATCAGATTGTTTTGTTATTGTTGAGTTTTATGGATTGTTTATATATTTTGGATATTAACCCCTTGTCTGACTGATTATTTGAAAATATCTTCTCCCATTCAGTAGAATTCCTTTTGTTTTTTTGATGTTTTTTCTTCACTATACATAAACCTTTCAGTTTGATGTAATCCCATTTGCTTATTTTTGCTTTTGTGTTCTTTACTGTTGAGGTAGAATCCCCAATGCCATCTATAAGGCTAATATCAAGGAACTTATTGCTGATGTACTATATGGCTTGGGGCCTTACATTCAAATCCTTAATTCATTTTGAATTCATTTTGTGTATGGTATTAGTGGTCTTTTCTCATTCTTTTACATATACCTGTCTAGTTTTCCCAATACCAGTTATTGAAGAGACTTTCCTTACTCCATCTATATGTTCTTAGTTCCTTTGTCATAAATTAGTTGTCCATGAATATATGGTTTTACTTATGGCCCTTGGTTCTGATCCATTGTTGCAAGCACATAACCTTTCCATCTCCAGCAGTTTGGAAATTTCCCCCCATAACTTGCTACATACTGGACCATCAGATGCAGATTCTAAGACTTCTAAATTGCTAATTCTCTTCAGCAAGATGCTATACCTGCCCTCTTCACTGCCCACCTCCTGGGCCCTTGTCTTTATCCATATGTGTCTTTGGTCTTTGCCTGGACTACTCCAGTCCACTGAGTTCTCAAACCTGGCTGGTCTGTATGTTGACCTTCATTGTCAGCATTTCTGCTTTAACCATGTATTTTACATGTCTTTCTGTAATTTCTTATTTATACAAGATCTTCTGTCTATATGGGTGATTCCATTTTTCAAATATTTCAGAAAAAGTTTTTTTTTCTAATTTTGCAGTGATGTGGACAGCTGTTCTTTTTTTTTTCTCATGGATTCTTTTTTATCTCTAATACTCTGAGACTTCTGTTCTCCTCCCCAAGATGACTTTCCGTAGCACCTTTTTCAATTCTAATGTGCTCATCTTTTGCTTTTGCAGAGTTTCAACCTCATCCCTGAATTGATCCTACTCTCAGACTTCCCTGGATTTCTCTTGTATGTTCTAATTGAGGAAGGAAAGCAATTGCATGGGACTGACTGTTTGAGTTGTCTGGATACAGACAATCAGGTTCCTCATCCTTTCCCCTTGGAATAGTCTTGTCCCTTGGGATATGCAATATCTTCTCCTTTTGGGAATTAGAAGCCTCTCATCACTCCCTGAGGAATGTGTATTTCCAAAAGCTAGTCCAAGTACATAACCTTGAGAAAAGTGATGTTATTGAGTCTATTTGGGCTGTATATAAGACTGAGCACTATTAATGTCTATAAATCTTTGAGATTTGAAAGGAGGTGGTATGAAAAATTACCTGTCTTATTACTGTCCAAGACAAAACATTGTAAGTAAGGTCATTTGTTTTCTAAAACATCTACCTGTCAATTTAGAAAGACCTGCCTCTTTCCTTGGTCTTTGGTCTCCTCTTGGCCTCTGCATATGGGGTCCAGCTTCATATAATGCCTACATTGTGAGGCAACAATCGACAAACTAGTGGGAAACTGAAGAAATGGACCTTGGGAAAGCAGTATCTGTGAGGCAAACTCCACATTGACTATCAAACTCTATGTGGAAAGGGGTGAACCATACACGCCTTCTAAGTACATTTCCTGGCTTTGGAAAAAAATGTGTGGGTGGGAGAATGCCAAGTTAGCCATCAAATTCTATATGGCGAGGGATGGCCCACATATCAGTTGGCTTCTGTGTGAGTGTAGGGACACTTTGGAAACTCCATACTGGTTTTCAGAAACTGCACATCACACTCTGTGTGGAGAGGAGGCCTCCCATAGTGGACTGGCCTCTATTCTGGGCAGTTGACTACCAATGCCTGAATGGAGAGTGAAGCTTAAGTTATAAAGCTGTAAGAAGAGCTAAGGTTAGAAACCTAGTGTGCTATTTCAGAAAGCTGGGAGAGCACAAGTTTCCATGGGAAAAGAACTAAGCACTGTGGCAAAGTCTGATGAAATTCCTAAGAGGTAAAATTCCTGAGAAAAAGGAAATTTTATATAGCAATTATCCTAGATTTTGATAAGAGAGAATTGTACCCCAACTCCTAGGAGAAAATTTGCATATTCTCCCAGTCTCTTGATGTTGTAGATCTAAACAGACTTTGAATTATAAGCATTTCAGGAGACAACCAAACATGGTCAAGAGAAACTGAAGAAAAAAGAGTGAGGACAGAAGCTTTTGAAAATAAAGGCTAATAGAGAATCTCCCATGACTTTTTATTTTTTTATTAGGAATTAAGGGTTCTAGAGGGTAAAAGAAAATGAATGTATATGGTAAGTAGGTAAGGAGAATAGAAGGATAATAGGTAAGGAAGGCCATAAAGAGCACTGCTTTCTTTTGTTAAAGGAAGAGAAGAAGAAAGTATTTTTGTCCTAAAGTAAAATGATCATTCCAGAATGAGAACATGATATGACAGGCTGAATGAAGATAGCAAGCTGCAGAAGGTCTGTGTAAAGTACACGTGATTTGTGGAAAAGGAATCTTGAGGGAAGAATTGTATAGGAGGTCAAACTAAGATTGTAACGGATCATTTCAATTTTTTTCTGTTAAAAGGACAATTTTCTTAGATTATCAGTTTGCAAATAATTGTCAATTGCATTGTGATGCATTTCCCTCAAATATTTAGCCATGGCCATGATTAAGTAATTTGTCACAGATACTGTTTTACTCTGCAAAAGGTTTTTTGCAAAGGTGTTTCAACTTCAAGGAAAGTCAAGGAAAGACTCAAAAGTTTTTGATAACTAAGATCAATTTGCCTTCCAGAGGGAGGAACAACAAGGCCGAAGTGCTTCCCCAAGGCCACCTGTGTACTCTGTGGTATATGATGGGGTGGTAGCAGGGCCTCTGTTCTCCTCCTACATCAGTAAGATGGGCTCATGGCACTAGAAATATAGTTGATAGTGAATAACCCCTGGAGTAGGGAAACCAAATCCCACACAGTGGAAAACCCATATATAACTTACAGCCCCCACTATACATATGTGGGTTCAACGTCCAAGGACTCAACCATTGACATCTGCAGTTATTTGAATCCAACCATTGACATCTGCAGTTATTTGAATCCAACCATCGACATCTGCAGTTATTTGAATCCATGAAATTAGAATCCACAGATAGAAAAAAATCATTTATAAGTGGACCACACAGTTCAAACCCATGTTATTAAAGGGTCAACTGTTTAACATTGACTTGCTTCTGCTTTGGAATGCTTTGAGACTTTGCTGGAAGCTGGGAAGAGTATGGATGGTGAACCCACAGAAAATTCAAAGTCTGGACACCACTGTAAACTTTTTGAAAGCTGTTTACTTGGGTCAGACATGCACAGTTTCAGAAGTTGTGATTGATAAGGTGGAAGCTTATCTGCCTTTAAGAATGGAATGAGACACAGCCGCCATCGCCCGGCTGAGCCTCCAGGCTTGCAAGGGGAAGCAAACTCTCGGACACACCAGGGGAAGGAACCGTCCATGCACGCACGCTCCACCAAATACCTAGTGAGTCCCGGGAAGGCACGAAGCCACCCGGAGAAAGTTACAACTCCAGGTGTGTGCTACAGGGATTCCCAGAGACTGAGGGGAGCCCAGATTGAGCAACCGCCTCCACACACGCCTGCCATCGCCCGGCTGAGCCCCCCCGGCTTGCAAGGGGAAGCAAACTCTCGGGCGCACTAAGGGAAGGAACTGTACCTGGGCATATGCTCCACCCCATACCGGGTGAGTCACCGGACAGCACCCAAGCCACCTGGAGAAAGTTATACCCCAGGGTGTGTGTTCCAGGGGTTCCCAGAAACCAAGGGGAGCCCCGATTTATCAACCACCTCCACACACTACCGCCATTGCCGGCTGAAACCCCAGGCCTGCTGGGGTAGCAAACTCTCGGACTCAAGGAACCATCAACACTCCATTTGTACCGGGTGAACTCCTGAATGGGAGATTAGCTGCCGAGAACAAATTACACCCTCAGGCGACTGCACAGGGGTCTCAAGGGAGTGAGGAGAACACCGATTGATCGACCACTCCCACTCCGCTGCCACCACCACAGACTGGGCCCCCAGGCCTCCCTCGGGAAGCAGACTCCCGAGCATCCTAGGGGAAAGGTACGACATACATCACCCAATCCAACAGAGAGAACGTGAGAGCCAATCCAAGAGGTTAGCCTTCACAGAGCAAGTTAATCCCCCGGCCTCTGGCCTCAGGTTTTTGGGTAGTGATGCTGTGGGTATGTTGTCTGTGGAACTCCTCTTCCTCTGTTTTAGCTCCAAAGGTCCAGAAGGTGTTTGTGTGGTCCCCAGCTCCAACAGTGGTGTAGAGGCTGTGCTTTACCAAGGATCGTGATGGTTGGTGTTTTCTGTGCCAGCTCTACTCAGTTCAGAGAACCCTAGCACTGAGGGCTGTGGCCAGTCTGTAGTAGCTCCCTGCAGTCTATCTTATCCAACCGAGGCTCACTTTTTCAGTTTCAGTGGGCAAAAATAGTATTTTCCCTTATTGCACCTGCGAGTGCTACAGCTCAGAGCCAGTATTGGTAGTGGTGATGGAGGTGGTGGTGTAGGCATGAGGCCTACTCCAGTGCGTGCTAGGATCAGGTCCGAAAACCACAATTTCCCGACAATTACAACAAATCAGAAGACAAACAGGGAGAAAGAGAAATACAAATAACCAAGCAAGCCCTCAGGGGAAGGGCACACTGCAAAAAGAAAATCAAGCATCAGAACTCAGCAATAATGACATGGAAGAACTCTGCCTCTCAGATAGAGAATTCAAAATCATGATACTCAAGGAAAAAAATGAAAAGAAAAAAATAATTAACGATCTGAAGAATGAAATTGAGTCCCTAAAGAGGGAGAACAAGAGTCTAATAGAAGAACTAAAGAACACTGGGAAAAGCAATGAAAGCAGAATCGATCATATGGAAGACCGTGTCAGCAAACTCGAAGACTCAGATAATAAAAGAATCAAAAAGGAAAAGGAAATAGAAGCATGAAGAGAAAAAAATGAAAAACAATTCAAGAACTATCTGACACCATGAAGAAAGGAAATTTAAGAGTCATAGGAATCCCAGAAGGAGAGGAGAGGGTCTAAGGAGCAGAGAAAATATTTAAGGAGGTGATAGAAGAAAACTTTCCAAGTATGAAAATAGACATAGAAGAAGCAAAAAGAACTCCAAATTACCATGATGTTGGAAGAACAACACCTAGGCATATGATAGTAAAACTCACATGAGTACAGGACAAGGAAAAAAATATTGAAGCTGACAAGGGGGAGGAAACAATTAATGTATAAAGGAAAACCAATCAGGATGACATCAGACTTCTCCAAAGAAACGATATGGGCAAGAAGAGAATGGAGGGACATATTCAACAAACTCCAAGACAATAAATGCCAACCAAGAATACTTTACCCCTCAAAGATCTCCTTCCTCTATGAAGAAAGCATAAGGACCTTCCCAGACAAACAGAGACTTCAGAAATTCATCATGACTAAACCCCCACTCCAAAAAATACTACAAAAAGTCCTAAAACCAAAACAAACAGAGAAATGAAAAAGAAGATCAGAATAAAACAAGAAATAAAAACACAAAAAGATAAATAGAATGGCAAATATGCATGCCAAGGTATCAATATTAGCTCTAAATGTAAAGGGACTAAACTCATCAATAAAAAGGCACAGAGTAGCAAGATGGATCAAAAAAAGAACCCAACCTTCTGCTGTCTACAAGAAACACATTTAACTACAAAAGATAAACACAAATTGAAAGTAAAAGGCTGGAAAAAATCCTACAAGCAAACGGACCAATAAAGAAGGCAGGGACAGCTATACTTATATCAGATAAAATAGACTTCAAACTAAAAAATGTAAAAAGAGACAAAGATGGACACTACATCATGATAAAGGGGACAATTCAGCAAGATGTTATAACCCTAATCAACATATACTCCCCAAATGAAGGAGCACCAAAATATATAAGACAATTACTATCATCCCTGAAAACAGACATCAAAGAATATACATATATAGTAGGAGATCTCAACAACCCACTCTCACCAATGGACAGATCAACAAGACAAAAAATTAACAAGGACACTAAAGCTCTAAATAAGGACCTAGAACACATGAGCCTAACAGATATTTATAGGGCACTACATCCCCAAACATCTGAATACACATTTTTCTTAAGTGCACATGAATCATACTCCAAGATTGACCACATACTAGGTCACAAAACAAACCTCAACAGATACACTAAGATCAAAATCATACCTACTATCTCCTCAGATCATAAAGCAATCAAATTACAAATAAACCATGAAAAGAAAAAAAGGAATCCTCTTACTTCATGGAGATTGAAACCCACACTGCTGGAAGATCACTGGACTAATGAGGAGATCAAAGAAGAAATTAAAAAATACCTAGAAATGAATGACAAAGAAGAAACAACATTCCAGAATGTCTGGGATGCAGCAAAAGCAGTAATAAGAGGGAAATATATAGCAACACAGGCTCACATCAAGAAACAAGAAACAACTCAAAGAAACAATCTAATCTCCCATCTCAAAGAACTAGAAAATGAACAACAAAAAAACCCCAAAAGCCAACATAAGAAAAGAAATCATAAAAACCAAAGCAGAAATAAATTAAATGGAAATAAAAAAAAAACAATCCAGAAGATCAATGAAACCAAAAGCTGGTTATTTGAAAAAAATAAACAAAATAGACAAACCTCTAGCCAGGCTTAAGAAGAAAAGACGGGCAAGAACACAAATAAATAGAATCATAAATGAAAGAGGAGAAATTACAACAGACATAGCAGAAATCAAAAGAATAAACAGAAATTACTATGAACAGCTATATGGAAACAAGTTCAACAACTTAGAGGAAATGGACAAATTCCTAAAACTATACAACCACCCAAAACTAGATAAAGAAGACATAGAACATCTAAACAGGCCAATCACAAGAAGTGAAATTGAAACAGTAATCAAAACCCTCCCCCAAAACAAAAGCCCAGGACCAGATGGTTTCATAAACAAATTCTACCAAACATTCAAAAATGAACTAATCCCTATCTTACACAAACTCTTTCAAAAAATTGAGAAGGAAGGAATACTACCAAACACGTTCTATGAGGCCAATATTACACTAATACCAAAACCAAACAAAGACAACACAAGAAAAGAAAGCTACAGACCAATCTCTCTAATGAACACCAATGCAAAAATATTCAACAAAATATTAGTCAACAGAATCCAACAATGCATCCAAAAGATAATACACCACAACCAAGTGGGATTTATTCCAAGGACACAAGGATGGTTCAACATCCGAAAATCAATCAGTGTAATCCAACACATCAACAAAAAGAAAAATAAAAACCATATGATCATATCAATAGATGCTGAGAAAGCATTTGACAAAGTGCAACATCTATTCATGATAAAGGCCCTCGAAATCCTTGGGATAGAAGGAACATACCTCAATTTAATAAAAGCCATATATGAGAAACCCACCGCCAATATTATCCTCAATGGTGAGAAGCTGAATGCCTTTCCCCTAAGATTAGGAACAAGGCAAGGATGTCCACTCTCACCATTGCTCTTCAATATAATCCTGGAAGTCCTAGCCAGAGCAATAAGACAAGAGAAAGACATACAAGGAATCCAAATATGGAAAGAAGAAATTAAATTATCACTTTTCGCAGACAATGTGATAATATACATAGAGAATCCAAAAAACTCCATAGAAAAACTACTCAAAATTATAGACCAGTTCGGTAAAGTAGCAGGATACAAAATCAACACACAAAAATCCGTAGCCTTCCTATATACAAACACTCAGTCAGAAGAAGAAGAAATCAAGACAATTATCCCTTCAAAATTGAAACAACAAAAAAAATAAAATACCTGGAATAAGCCTAACAAAAGAGGTAAAGGACTTATACAAAGAACACTATAAGACCCTATTAAGAAAAATAGAGGAGGACACAAAAAAATGGAAAAACATCCCATATTCATGGATTGGAAGAATTAACATTATCAAAATGGCCATACTACCAACCTTCAAAAATTAGAACAAATATTGATGAAATTCATATGGAACCACAAAAAACCTCGAATAGCCAAAGCTCTCCTGACTAAAAAGAAGGAAAATGGAGGGATTACACTCCCAGATTTCAAACTATACTACAAAGCCATAATAATTAAAACACCGTGGTACTGGAACCAAAACAGAAGCACAGACCAATGGAATCGAATAGAAAACCCAGAAATAAATCCACACACCTATGGACAACTAATCTTTGACAAAGGAGTGAAGAATATGCAATGGAACAAGGTTAGCTTGTTCAATAAATGGTGCTGGGAAAACTGGACTGCTACATGCAAAAAAATGAAGCTAGACTACTACTACTTCACACCATGCACAAAAACCAACTCAAAATGGATAAAAGACATGAACGTAAGACCTGAAACCATAAAATTTATAGAAGAAAATATAGACAAAACTCTACATGACATACATCTCAGCAAAATCTTTAAAGACACATCCCAAAAAGCAAAGAAAGTCAAGGAAAAGATAAACAGATGGGACTACATCAAACTAAAAATTTCTGTACAGCAAAAGACACAATAATCAAAACAAACAGACACCCTACTAATTGGGAGAAAATCTTTGCACACAACACAACTGATAAAGGACTGATAACTAAAATCTACAAGGAGCTCACACAACTCAACAGAAACAAAGTCAACAATCCATTTAAAAAATGGGCAGAAGAGCTAAAAAGACATTTCTCCAAGGAAGAAAAGCAAATGGCCAACGGCCATATGAAAAAATGTTCAACAGCACTTATAATCAGGGAAATGCAAATCAAAACCACAATGAGATATCACTCACGCCAGTAAGAATGGCGCACATTAAAAAACAAATGCTGGTGAGGCTGTGGAGATAAAGGAACTCTTCTACACTGCTGGTGGGAATGCAAACTGGTCCAACCACTGTGGAAAGCCATATGGCATTTCCTCAAATTAATAAACATGGAGCTACCATACAACCCAGCAATATCACTTTGGGGGATCTACCTAAAGGACAAAAAAACACTAATCCAAAAGGATACATGCACCTGTATGTTTATTGCAGCACTATTTACAATAGCAAAGATATGGAAACAACCCAGATGCCCAAAAATAGATGACTGGATCAAGAAGATATGGTACATTTACACAATGGAATACTATTCAGCATTCAAAAAAGATAAACACATGCAATTCACAGCAACATGGATGGAACTAGAAGGGATCATGCTCAGCGAAATAAGCCAAAAGGAAAAAGAAAAATATCAAATGGTCTCACTTATAACAGGAATATAGGGGAACCAAATACAAGAGCGTCAACCAGCGAGAGAGGGGGGAGGATTGGGGCTCAGAACGGGGGAGAGGGGAGCACAGGGGACTGTGGTGACGGTACACGGGTGAATTGGTGGTGGGAAATCTACGGGGAATATACAGGAATGTAAAAGAACAAATAATAATAAAAAAGGAATGGGAATGAGATGCAAGCCTTGTAGGAGTTTGGGGGTTGGGAGGACTTTCATTCCCCATTTGGCATAGTGCCTCTGTCTCTTATGCCCCCTGGTAAAGAAAGTGTGAGTGTGGGAGTGGGGCTCAGAGCTTCTCAGGGTTGCCTTTGAGAAGAAAAATACTATTGATTAAGGCTCCAAGCATCTCCTTATCCGGGCTGTGACCTGAGTTCGTTATGTCTAATGGGTCTGAACGGTGTGGTCAGGCTTCTGGCAGAGGGAGCAGGAGGGGAGCATACTCTTAGGATTTTGGCTACAGTTCTGGGAGGAGGCAGAAACCCAATGTACCTGCATAGAACAATACCCAACAGTGTGCACAGAGCTCCTCTAGCTGGAACCTTTCAGGAAACCATGAAAAGCAACTGTCAGTGGGATGAGCTCATGGCCTTTGACTCTTGGTCACTCATGAAGTCTGGCTGTAACCCTTCGCACTGACAGGTGAGCAAACTAACACACTAACCCTATGGCTTGGACGGTGGGAAGCCAAGGGGGACATTGATCATGAGTGGGCCTTTGTGGGGATAATATATGTGGGGAACATCTGCCTGCAGTAGTCTGAGGTTATCCTCACTGTTCTCCACATCTGGACCCATAAGGCAGCCACACTCTGTAGCAATTGGGAAGCCTTTGCCCTAGCTTGGATATGAACCCTAGTAACTGACCCTGTAGTCAACAACGCAGAGTGGGTGCATCTAAAGAATGGCCACCACAGTGCTTGCGTGGAATGACATACTGCCAAAGCTGGAAGATTACCCTTGAAATACCAAAATTTGGTTAATGCAGTATTGGCCCGTCCCGTTCTAAACAACGTTGAAGACAACTGCCAAAAGTCTGGGTGTTTGCACCCAAGCTCCCAAACAGCATTTGGCAAAGTAATTATGTTGGCTTCCTTCCCTGGGTGAGGACTCTAAAATGCCCGGGTTTGGATAGAGACCACCTCTGCCTACAAACAGTAGCGTTAATAGGAAGAAAAAATAGCAGTGAAATATTAAAGCAGCAGTTTAAATTACTAACAGGTAAACCACCTTGGCTGGGTGCACTAAAGTACTGTTTTAGGCTTTAATGAATTTGAATGATCAGCCAATAGGGGCTGCTGCCCCACATGCCAGGCTGGAGACCCCTGGTGAGAGACCCAGCCCTGTGAAGATATGGAAGTCGTGGGTAACAGCCATCGCCCCAAGTTACTGAGGATCCACATGCTGTGATGATCCCTAAGAAAGAGGTCATCTGCTAGAATATGCAATGAGACATCTTACTGGGATGGGTAAGTTAGTTTGCATACTTGGGTAAGGGGAGATTACTCAGTCCCCACTGGGACCCCATTGTCCTGCCTTAACTGGACCTGTTGAAATGTACTATGCCCAGAATGGAACATTGAAAGAAGGGAGAAGGTGGGGATCCTGATCTGACATATCCCTCCTTCACTCCATCCTCTCACACCTAATAGTGCTACCTCCCCCAACCAACCACACCAAATTTCTAAAGCCTCCTCAAGACAAGGTGGACATGTTCTGTGTACATAGAAACCGTCCCTAAATTCACCCAGCAAGACTTAATGATAGTCAACAAAACCAGTCCTTGCTGAATGCTGAAATAATGGCTGTAAAGAGAAAAGCTGGCCTCCAAAATAGAATGGCCTTGGACAACAATGCCACCTCTCAGGAGTCACCTGTGTCATTTTCCAGTGAGTTGTGTGTTTATACCTGATGAAGCTAAAGTATCATCTCTATTAAAGCCCCTGAGAACACAAGCGAATACCATGAGTGATCTGACCCCGCAGTTTAGGTGAGTTAGTAAGTCAGTGATTTGGATCATGGGACTTTGGTCAGGAGAAATATCATTGGTTTTTCTTAGGATTTTTTTGGTTACTGATTTGGGAGAATCACTGTCTTAGCCTACGTTTTCTCTTGCGCTCCTGCATTGTCTGTATTGTTGCTGTCACATCTGCCTCCAATGCAGCTAGACACTTGCCAGTCGAGCCACCTCCACACTAGTGACGTCCTTTCTGGACCTGTTTGAGCACATTGCAGAAGAGGGAGGTATATGGGATTGTGAGAACTGGTCACAGGGGGTGGAATGTTGGGGAAGGCATCAAAAGAATGTGACCCACAAATAACACAGGCAGAGGCTGCTCTGCTCACCCTCTCCTCAATGAATGTGGGTTCCCAAAAATGGCTCCAAAGGATACAATCTTGAGTGTGCAAGGTGTGTGGAGTCAGGTGACTGAACGTACTTAGAGCCTTTATGAAACTTGACATTTGGTGCAGGAAACTACTCATCTTGGGGCTGCCTAAGACAGAGCCTCATAAGTTGTTCCCTTTTTTATTAAAATTTCTGCTAACCAGTGTGGAGGTGTCTGCTACTTCACGCTCTCACCTTGGCCTCTCTTACAGGGGTGGTTTCAGTTTACACCTAGGCTGTGTCCCAGTACTTTTCCAGGTGTATTATTGGTTTCTCTTGTAATTTAACAATCATTAAATAGAGCTGATTAACTTTCCTTTTGAGGTTAAGTTCTTTGACATTTTTACTCTTTCTACCAGAGAATTTTCCTGTTCAGATTTGTTAAAGAATTTGTCTCTCAGGAGAAGCTCACCCTGTTAGCCTTCTTTTTACTTTGGTCAGGAGGCTCGGGAATGCCCACCCTGACCTGGCCTGTGTGCTTGAAGTCTCAACCCAACTTGCAGCTGGCCACGTATCTTTGAGTGGCCTCATTTCACCACCTTGCTTTTAGTCAGCTTAGAGCAAAATTAAGCATGCACAGAGCTTTCCAGTACATGCAGATCCAGGATGGGAATTTGCAGTTTAGGCAGTTTGAGCATTATGTGCAAGAGAATCCTGATGAAAGAAGGTCAGCTTGTGGTCTCTGCAGCACATCATTGTTTTCTGTCATCCACATGAAGAAGCAGCCACCACTTAGCCTGCGCTGTTCCAACATGGCTTCCTATTACCTGTTTTCTTTACCTTCAAGACTCTGAAACAGGTATCTTGTTTTAGATCCTACTAAACCCACCTGGTTGAGTAGAGAGGTCTGTCTCTTTATAATTGTTATAGGTCAGAAGAAGGGAGGTGCTCCAGAACCCCAAAACCTGCCTGTCCTAAATAGGTTCCGCCAACTGGCACATAAAGACAAAACATACTCTAGTGCATAAGACCTTCAATAGAAAATAGCTTTAACACAATTAGTGCGCAATAAAGAGAAGAGAAAGAATATAGTTTCCAAATGAAGCACCCAATGTTACCCATCGCCTCATGGGTAAATGCCAAGCCAAATAGGCTTGGCCCAAAGCAGATCACCACAGCTCAAAAGCCTGCCACAGTCGAAGGCACCTTCTGGAGGAGAACAACAGGAAATGGATAGAAGGAGTCAGGAAAGTCTGGGACACAAAAAAAAAAAAAAAAAAGCAAAAGCAAAATATAAGTCAAGGTAAAGGCTGTCCTTGTCAGCCTCCCCACAGGTCTCTCACCCCCATCTCTATATCTTTCAAGTATCTCCTTCCATGTCCCCCAAATCTCTGGTACAAGTCCAAGGACAAGAAGCAAGCACACCTTCATCACATGCCTCTCCGCTCCATGTGCCTCCTCTAGGTTGTCTTTCTGTTCTCTGTCCTCGCATATCCTGGTATTCTCTAGCTTCCTCCTCCCTGCCCAGCTCT
This sequence comes from Scalopus aquaticus, assembly GCA_004024925.1. Taxonomy (NCBI): domain Eukaryota; kingdom Metazoa; phylum Chordata; class Mammalia; order Eulipotyphla; family Talpidae; genus Scalopus; species Scalopus aquaticus. Next base: position 112,009 of record PVIJ01003789.1, on the reverse strand, counting down.
ACACTTCCTTAGGGTGGGGCAGGGAACCTGGAAACTTCCCTTCCCCTGGAAAATTCCCTGTTACATATCGCATTACTGCACATAATTGACCCCACAGTCATTGTAAAGATAAGAGACTTAGAGGTTTCTTTCTCATTCTTCCACCCCCCAGGTTAACCTTTGTTCCTCAACACCCTCCATACAGGTATCCTCCTTATACTTTCCCTAAATGCAAACTAGACAAGGCAGAATCTCACAGGGGGGGTTTAAGTGAAGAAAATGAAGAAGGGAACTCTTTCTAGCTCCAATCTTCTTTTTTTTAATGACCAGTTAAGAAAAACAAATATTCAAAATTTTGAGATTACTCCTCTTAGGTTATGAGAAAATAAGATCCAACATTGGCATATTTTTTAAAGGTGGTACCATCGCTACTGCTCCTGAACCCTACCACAGTACTGGGGTGGGGGGCAGGTGGGCACAGCCAGCCACCTGGTGATGTCCATGCCTCACAGGCACAGGAGGGGGTCTGTGGGAGGGCACAGATGAGTCTCGTGTTAGGGGTAGGTTTTAGTAGCTGTTCTTTATGAAGTGGAGAAAGCTACTTTCTTTTTTTTTTTTTATAATATATATTTTTATTGTTATTTATGTCTTTTACATTTTGCATTCCCCTTGGGTAGCCCACCACCAATTCACCTGTGATCCATCTCCATGGTCCCTTGTGTTCTTTTCTATTCCATTTTGTGCCCTTTCCCTTCCCTCCCTCCGGCTCCTTCCTCCCCCCCTTCCCCCCCACTGATTGTCTCTCTCCCACCCGGCCTATTCCTAGCATATTGAGAGATTTTATCACAAGTGGGCATGAATTTTGTCAAATGCTCTTCTACGTCAACTGACAGGATCATTTTCTACTTTGGCCTATTGATATGATGGATTACAATGACTGCTTTTCAAATATTGAAACAACCTTCCATAACTGAAATAAATCCCACTTGATCATGGTTTATTATTCTTTTTATACATTGTTGGGATGGATTTGCTAGTATTTTCTTGAGGGTTTTGACATCTAAATGCATGAGCAATATTAGTTTATGATTTTCTATTTTTTCCTTTATTGGTATGTGTATACTTTGTCTGATTTTGATATCCAGGTAATAAGGGACTTTTAAAATGAGTACAAAAATGTTCTTTCTTTCAACTGCTGGGGAAGAATATAAGATTCGGTGTTAGTGACTTTGAGTGTTTGGTAAAATTCTCCAGTAAAACTATTTTAGATCTGAAAATGTTTATCTTTTGGGAGCTTTCTAATTATGAATTCAACCTTTTTAGTAGTTATAGCATATGGTGTACTTTGACCATCTTCTCTCCTGACAATCTTTCCTCTTACGCTTTTCTTTTAATACTTTCCTTAGTCTGTTTTGTCTTCATTAGTTTAACAATGAAAAAAATTACAGGTTATCTCAAATCTTCCATGAAATGAAGTGAGGAGTATAAAAAAAGCATTATAAAAAGATAGCAAAATTCAAAATCTGTAAATTGTAAGTATCTGAAAGTACAATACTCATTTAAAAGTTGGTCACAGTTTGAAGGAGTTGATTTTCTGCCTTTTTCCTATATTGTAAATTGTCCCAAGGCCTCCATAAGTGTCTGTTCTGGACAGTCCCCATCTGAAGGATCTAGAAAAGGGACAGCAAAATTGTAGAACGTGTTTCCAAGGAAAACTTCAGATAGCAAATATTGACTCTTCAAGTGGAGCACACGGCAGTCAGGAACACTTGGAACCCAGGTGGCTGATCCATTCCAGGAACACGCCAGGAAAATGCAGAAACATGCCCAGGCGTGAGTCCTTTGTGCTTCAGAAGAAGAGGTCAAGGTAAGGGAGGGAGAGAAGTCTGGAGAGGGAAGTAGGCCAGTCCTGGAGCACTGAATGTGGCGGATGTTGAGCCGCTGTCAACAGAGTCTCAGACTCTTGGGTCTCAAGACAATGGAGTCTCAGGAAGTGGTATGTATACTGCGAAGTTCATCAGACTGTGCCCCTGTACACCATCTTTCCACAAATTTGCAGGCAGCTGGATGGATCTCATCTCAGAGCTGTTCTACATTATCTCCTTTTTAAGGATTCCAAATAAAGAACTAAATTGGGAAATAATTTGGAAAAGACTCTTTTCTTTCTATGGAATCATCTTCTCATCCACAAAACTGAGAGAAGCCCTGTAAGCAGACACTCCCAAAGGCAGCAGGACCTCATGGTTGAGCTCCAGATCTTACTTTGAACTTTCATGTGAACTTTTGAAAGAAATGTGAGAGTATGTGGTTGAGGGGGCAGGGCAGGACTAATAGCCGTCTCTTCTCTTTTTTTCCCTGCTGATTTTTCCAGTCCTAATTTATGATAAGCTCTGACATAGTCTCCTCTCCATCACTCCTGGACACCTGACTAAGTATAAGAAGAGAGGCTGATAGGCAAAAATGGAGAGTTTAAAGTAGAGCAGATGCCATTGTTCCTGAAGAATATCCACTCCCCACAGATCTGGAGCATTCCTGGAGGAGTCCTAGGCTTTCTCCCTTGCCCAAATCCCTCTCACACTGTGTCCCTTGCCTATCCTGTCCCTGTACCAAGTCACCAGAAGCATTTGAATATAAGATTCTTGTGGCAAGAAGAAATTCTATCAATTTAGTATGCAGATCAAAGTCTCTCCTGTGTTCTACTTAACACTGGGCCTACTTTGCAATGTGCATCTTGTTTTAGATCCTGCTGAATCCACCTGGTTGAGTAGAGTGGATTTGCCAAATCAGAGCAGAGCTCTCACCTGTTAAGAGTAGAGGCCTTTAAGTTCAAGTTCTTGGATAGACTGGGGAGAGCAGGAATCTGGGTAAGATGACATAACCTCTTAATTTTCAATTGTAACTAAAATTTTGAAATTCCAAAGGAGAGCCACCACAATGAAGTTGTTTTGTTACTAGAACCCAGCTTCTTCAGCTACAGGAGCCAGCAGGAGCAGTGGTGTTCTTTCATCCTGCTGCTCCACCACAAGTTTGTTGCTCCTCAGAGCCCTTTTTTGTAACAGCATACTTCTTGGATTGTGGAATGGACCGATCAGGTGCTATGAGCTGATTGGCAAATGGACCAATCAGCCACAGGATTGAAAAATAGTCCAACCAGACTTGTGGGTGGGGCATTCTGAGAAAGATATAAGCCAGGTTGGAGGGTGCTGAGAGTAGGCAACGCCAGCCCTGGAGAGAGGATGCCAGCCCCCGAAGGAGAGGAGAGAGAACGCCAGCCTCTGAAGGAAGAAAGAAGAAGCTTCCAGACTTCGAAGGAAGAGAGAAGGGGAAGACTCTGTTCCTGGCTTCTGAAGAAGAAAGAAGACAAGAATCATCTAGCAGCCAATCTCCATGGAGGGAGAGAAGCCAAAGGATTCTGTCAGAAACTGGGCCTCCAGTCCTGTCTCTGCCATTGCCTGAAAGGAGCATCAAACACCCTGGGCCTGGTGTCTCAAAGAGCAGTTTGTTGTTAGCATAACCCAACAACTCACAAAGAGCTGTTAACATTGAGTTTCTCTGACACCACCTCTGAGAGACCAGTAGTGGCCATCACTACTGGCCAATGCTGTCCAGCACTCCCGGTGACCAGTGCCAACCATCACTGATGCTATCTGGGTGAGATAGTCAGCCCCTTGTGGATACAGTAAGCTCTTTGTTCCCCCTTTTTGTAAAATAAACCCCACGGTTGTTGTTTCTGGAGCCCAAGGTTTCCTGCAATTGTGTGTGCTGGTGAGAATCCACAGACAATGGCCTGTCCTCTTATCGGGCACTGTCTTTTGTTGGGCAATAGCCCTTGGTTTTAGTTTTTGGACTTTTGGGAGATTTTGGTAGCCCTCTGGTCTCAGAACATGGGCAGGTGGGTGGCCATTCCATCCTTTCATCCAGCCTCCAGCCTTGTTGCCCCATTGTCCTGTCTGCCCCTGTTTCAGTTTAACTCCAGAAATGTGGAATTCTGGGACATTCAACTAGTTATGGGGACATTTTGGACTGCTCTTCTGTTAACTAAGGCTGTAAAAAAAGCTGAGCTCACCAGAAACCACATTTGGCCTGAAGGCACTAGCCTCTGGAGCTGGGAGTAAACACATACTCAAGAGACTGTCCCTCCCATAGGAGTGGGAGAGCAGGCACAGTTTATCCTGGGCTTTGGGGACAGCATATTTCAGCACTTTTAATACCCTATGCCCTGATCACCATTTTCTTATGCAACACTTTTCAGGCTCCAGGGTCCTGCCATTTGGTTTTTCATTTGCTCCACATGACTTTGAAAATTGCAAAATTCAGAAATACAACCCCACAAATAAAGGGTTGGGCTACAAAAGTTTGTTTGAATAGTGCTTCAAGAACTCAAAACAAAGAAGATAAGGCACAAAGATAAAATGCCACCACCTTCCACTGCACAAAACAAGATTTAGTCAGTAATGTTCTGAAACCATGGTAAATTGTTCCCGAAATGTTGCGTTTTGAGTTGAAACTCAGATGCCTAATACCTTCCTAGGAAGGCGTGGTGGCTTGAAGGTGAAATCTTTGCCCTCCTCCCATTGAGAGGTGAGTCTAGTCCCACCTCAGGAATCTGAGGTCTGTGACTACTTGATCAAAAGAATGTGGCATTAAGGATGCTGTGACACATGGAACATACTCCAGGATCAATCACATATTAGGTCACAAAACAAATCTCAACAGATACACTAAGATCAAAATCATACTGTTACAGGGCAGGAGAGAGGGGCACCCCTAAAACCCCCAGACATACCCTGTTCTAAATGGATTCAGCCGTCTGCCACATCAATGCAAAACATATAGAACCTTTTGTGGAAAGAAACTTTAATACAATTAGAAAAGACAAAGAATTTATTTTGTTAGTCAAGCACCCAGTGCTAACCAACTCCTTGTGGATAAAAGTCCACCCAAACAGGATTGGCCCAAAGCAAGTCTCGAAAGCCTGTCACAAGTCTAGAACAGCTTTTGACAGGAACCCACACATAAGGGTCAGAAACAGCCAGACAATTCTGGGAGGAACCAAATACCTTTCAGCAGGGACCCATACAAAAGGGTCAGAAACGGACAGACATTTCTGAGCAGAACAGAACATAATCAAAACCAAAATCAACATAGCCATTGTTAACTTCCCCATGGGTCTCTCACCCACACCTCTTTCAATCAGTCCAGGCCAGTGCAGCTTCTTTACAAGTCTCTCTGCTCCTTGGGCCTCTTCTGGCTTTCCATCCTTCTTCCATCTCCTCCTGTCTTCTTTCTGTGTTCTGTCTCCTCTGTGTATGTCCTCTGTATGTGTTCTGTGTCTCTTCTCAAGCTTCTTATATCCTGCTCAGTTCCACCCTACCTTGGGTGAGACAGGGAACATGGGACACACCCTTTCTCCTGGGGACCACCCTGTTACAATACCAGCCTTCTTCTCCTATCATAAAGGAGTCAAACTAGAAATAAACCATGAAAAGAAAAAAGGAACCCTCTTACTTCATAGCAACTGAAATCCACATTACTGGAAGACCACTGGATCAACGAAGAGAACAAAGAGGAATAAAACATATCTAGAAATGGCCTACCTGGTGGCACAGTGGTTGAGTGCTGCACTGTGAAGGTGTCAGCAGCGGCGACGTGTGTTTGATGCCCACCTAGGGAGATTCCCACATGGCATGGCAGACCTCTCCTGCCTCGCCTGCTGCTCCCCTCAGCAGTGTATTTCCGTTGATCTGCCTGTTCCACTCTCCACTCTATCTCTGGTGAACCCTCTTGCCGCCCTGCACTTCTGGCCTGTACCCCAGCTTGTATGCATAAATAAATAGTTCTTAAAAAAAATCTAGAAATGAATGACAACGAGGACACAACTTTCCAGAATTTCTGGACACAGCAAAAGCAGTAATAAGAGGAAAATATATAGCATTACGGGCTCACATCAAGAAACAAGAAACAAAGAAACAATCTAATCTCACATCTCAAAGAACTAGAAAATGAACAACAACAACAACAAAAAGCCAGTTTAAGAAAGGAAATAATAAAAATCAAAGCAGAAACAAATGAAATGGAAATCAAAAAAAGCAATCCAGAAGATCAACGAAGCCAAAAGCTGGTTCTTTGAAAAAATAAACAAAATACACAAACCACTAGCTCAGCTTACAAAGAAAAAAATGGAGAAAACACAAATAAAGAGGATCATAAACTAAAGAGGAAAAATTACAATGGACACAGCAAAAATCAAAATAATAATCAGAGATTACTATGAACATCTATACGGAAACAAGTTCAACAATCTGGAGGAAATGGACAAATTCCTAGAACTATATAATCACCCAAAACTAGATAAAGAAGATATAGAACACCTAAATAGACCAATTACAAGCAGCGAAATTGAAACAGTAATCAAAAACCTCCCCAAAAACAAAAGCCCAGGACCAGATGGTTTCACAAATGAATTCTACCAAATATTCAAAAACGAATTAGTCCCTATATTACACAAACTCTTTCAAAAAAATAGAGAAGGAAGGAATATTACCAAACACATTCTATGAAGCAAACATCACTCTAATACCAAAACCAAACAAAGAAAACACAAAAAAGAAAACTACAGACCAATCTCTCTAATGAACACCAATGCAAAAATATTTAAGAAAATCTTAGCCAGCAGGATCCAACAATGCATCCAAAAAATAATACACCACGACCAAGTGGGATTTATTCCAGGAACACAAGGATGGTTCAACGTCCAAAAATCAATCAGTGTAATCCAACACATCAACAAAAAGAAAAATAAAGACCATATGATCATATCAATAGACACTGAGAATGCATTTGACAAAGTGCAACATCCATTTATGATAAAAGCCCTTGAAATCCTTGGGATAGAGGAACATACCTCAACATAATAAAAGCCATATATGACAAACCCACAGCCAATATTATCCTCTCTGGTGAGAAGCTGAAAGCCTTTCCACTAAGATCAGGAACATGGCAAGGTTGTCCACTCTCACCATTACTTTTCAATATAATACTGGAAGTCCTAGCCAGAGCAATAAGACAAATAGGGAAAGAAGAAATTAAACTGTCTCCATTTGCAGACAATATGATAATATATATAGAAAACCCTAAAAACTGCATAGAAAAACTACTCAAAATTATAGACCAGTTCAGTAAAGTAGCAGGATACAAAATCAACACACAAAAATCAGTAGCCTTCCTATATGAAAATACCCAGTCTGAAGAAGAAGAAATTAAGAGATTCATCCCCTTCAAAACTGAAACCAAAAAAATAAAATACCTGGGAATAAACCTAACAAAAGACATAAAGAACTTACACAAAAAAACTATAAAACATTGTTGAAAGAAATAGAAGAAGACACAAGAAAATGGAAAGGCACCCTCTGCTCATGGATTGGAAGGAATAACATTATCAAAATGGCAATCCTACCAAAGCAATTTACAGATTCAACGCTATTCCAATAAAAATCTCAATGACATTGTTCAAATAGATATAATACAAAAAACCCTGCATAGCTAAAGCCCTCCTGACTAAAAAGAAAGAAAACGGAGGAATTTCACGCCCTGATTTCAAACTATACTACAAAGACATAATAATTAAAACAGCATGGTACTGGAACAAAAACAGACACAAAGACCAATGGAATCAAATAGAATACCCAGAATTAAAGCCACGTATCTATGAACAACTAATCTTTGACAAAGGAGCAAAGAAAATGCAGTGGAACAAAGACAGTCTATTCAATAAATGGTTCTGGGAAAACTGGACAGCTACATGCAAAAAAAATGAAGTTAGACTACTACCTCACACCCTGCACAAAAGCCAAATCAAAATGGATAAATGACCTGGAGATAAGACCTCAAATTATAAAATTTATAGAAGAAAATATAGGCAAAACTCTACACAACATACATCTCAGCAAAAACTTTAAAGATACATCCCCCAAAGCAAAGAAAGTGAAGGACAAGATAAACAGATGGGATTACATCAAAATAAAAAGGTTCTGTACAGCAAGAGACTTTAACCAAAACCAACCTCCTATTTGGGAGAAAATTCTTTGCTCACAACACAACTGATAAAGGACTGATAACAAAAATCTACAAGGAGCTTACACAACTCAACAAAAACAAAGCCAACAATCCAGTCAAAAAATGGGGGGGAGAGCTAAAAAGGCACTTCTCCAAAGAAGAAAAACAAATGGCCAACAGGTACATGAAAAAATGTTCAACATCACTTAATCAGGGAAATGCAAATCAAAACCACAATGAGATACCACCTCACACCTGTGAGGATGGCACACATTAAAAATACAGGCAACTACAAATGCTGGAAAGGATGTGGACAAAAAGGAACTCTTCTACACTGCTGGTGGGAATGCAATCCGGTCCAACCACTATGGGAAGCTATATAGTGATTCCTCAAACTGCCAAACATGGAGCTTCCATACGATCCAGCAATACCACTTTGGGGAATCTACCCAAAGGACACAAAAACACTAATCCAAAAGGATACATACACCCATATGTTCATTGCAGCACTGTTTACAATAGCAAAGGTATGGAAGCAACCCAGATGTCCAAAAATAGATGATTGGATCAAGAAGATGTGGTACATATACACAATGGAATACTATTCAGCATTCAAAGAAGATAAACACATGCAATTTGCAGCGACATGGATGGAACTAGAAGGGATCATGCTCAGCTAAATAAGCCAGAAAGAAAGAAAAATATCAAATGGTTTCACTTATAACAGGATATAGGGAAACCAAATAGGAGAGAGACACTCAGTGGCAGAGGGGGAGGATAAGGGCACAAAATGGAGTAGAAAAGGACACAAGTAACCACGGAGATGGATCACGGGTGAATTGGTGGTGGGTTACCCAAGGGGAATACAAAATGTAAAAGATTTAAATAACAATAAAAAGAGAAAAAAAAATACATTCCCCATTTGCCTGCTTGCTACTTTGATCTTGTTTACTTTCTGTCTGATTCTAAATAAAAGCGAGACTGCCCTTGGGACTGGACTGCACCTGCGCAGTGTAGTCCCTCTGGGCTTCTCACTGTTCTGCAAAAAAAAAAAAAAAGATGCTGTGACAGTTTCATTACATGAAGATAGTATTATTCTGACATTAAAACCAGAAAAAGATAGCATGTAAAAAGAAAGCCAATATTCCTAATAATGTAGATGCAACAATTCTTAAAAATGTCAGTAAATAGAATCTAGAAACGTATAAAAATAACAGTAGATTCCCCTTATCTGCAGTTTCACTTTTCATGGTTTCATGTCCCACAGTCAGTTGTAGTCTGAAAATATGTACAATAAGATGTTTTGAGAGACTATATTCACATAACTTTTACTACAGTATATTGCTATACTTTTTATATGATTGTAAGTTTAACTTACAAATTAAACTTTGTCACAGGTATATATATATATAGAGAGAGAGAAAGTCATAGCATACATATGGTTCTATATTTTCTACATTTTTAAGTATTGACTGGGATCATATAATCCTTGAATGGAGAAGGGGCTATTGGAAACACCATAACCAGGTAGGTGGTTCTCCAGGAATACAGGGTTGATTTGATATTTGAAAATGAGTCAGTATAATGCACATCTTAACAGACTAAAGAAGAAAAACCACATGGCCATATCAGTTGACAATGGGGGAAAGATATTTGATAAAACTCATCACCCATTTATGACAAAAAAAAAAAAAAAAACACGGGAAAAAAATACTCAGAAAAATAGGAAGAGAGGGGAACTTCCTCAACTTTATGAAATGTACCTATACAAAGTCCAGGTTCCCTGCATGGTGCCTATTGACAGCATGCAAGTGGTGAATTTTTTTTTCTGGCTGGTAGACATTAAAGTCTTGGCTACTTCCCAGTCATATTCTCTGCCACTACCCTGTTGCAGGAGTTGAGGCTCCTTCTATAGCCTACTGAAGGTAAAGTTTATGCACCCATTCGGTCTTGGCCATATTTTTTTCTGTGTTTTTTGGCTGGAGTATAGGAGTTCTCATCAAAATGTATTCTGTCATGCTAGACTGCAGGTTTTATATTCTCTGTCTAGGGAGAGCAAGGTTTTGCTGGGTTTTTTTCTTGGTTCCATCTGTTGATATTTCTGGGTTACTGACTTCTTCAACTCCAGTTCTGGGATATGTGAGGCAAAAAGAAAACCCTGAAGCTCACCACTATGTTTCTCCTTGGATTCCAAGTTTCCTAGTCAATTCTCTGCCTTCTCTCCACTTTACATAGCCTTCTTATGTTTGTTTTACACATAATTTCCTTGACTTTAGTTGTCCTTAGCAGGAACAGTCCATCTTCCTAGAAGCAGAAGTTTTGATTTTTGAAATATCTATATTCTCCCTCACACTTAATTATTTGAGATATAGGATTCTAGGCTGCACCTCAGAATTTGAAGTTTTTGTTTCACTAACACTCCTCCAGTATGTTGTCTTCAATTTTATTTCCTTTGAATGAGAAATGAGCCCCCCTTCTCTCTCTCTCTCTCTCTCTCTCTTTCTCTCTCTCTCTCTCCCCTGATGAAGGTGTGTCTTGGTGTACATCTTTTGCATCTCTGTTGTTGGGTACTCCTAAGTTTTTTTCATCCTGGAGACTCTTGGCCCAAGGGATGGGGGATTATTCCCCTATCATATATTTGATGGTATGTTTCCATTATTAATTTATTTTCACTATTTCTCAGACTCTGAAGAGTCAGCTGTTATATCTTCTGAATTGCTTTTCTCAGATTACTTATCTTTCATTTACCATTTTTCATCATCTTTTTGTTTTACTTTCTGAGGAGTGTTTTTCAATCTATGTACTGGGTTTTTTTGTTTGCTTATCATGATTTTAATGTCAAAGATTTCCTTCACAACATTTTATTTCTCTATTTTTTATAATTTTACATTTTTGAGAATAGAATATCATTTTTGGATTATTTGGATGGACAGATAGATACATAGATTATTTTCTCTAGTTTCCTTTTAAAAATTATTGTTTACCACCTTGCCCATGTCCTCTGGTTTTCCTTTCTTTATTTGTTGGTAGGAATGTATGTTATCAGTTTTGGATCTCTCTTTCATGCTGATGGATTTTACCTATCTAGTGAGTCTGGGAGTCTGTTCATATTTAACAGAGAATAGCTGAAGAGTTGATTGGGAAGGGAACACCATATTTTTCACTTGCCTCTGGAGATTTCTTCTTCTTCTCTTCTACCTTGTGCCCTAGAGGCAAATATGAGGGTTTCATCACCTGGACTCCTTTAGACTATGGATCTGGAGAAGCAGTGGCAGGGGACAGATGCCAGGAGGATAGACATTTAGGTAATTGATGTCTCTGGTTCATCCTATGGCACTGTGGTTTGGCAGTGATTAGAGTCCTCTCCTGAAAGTGACAGACTTCCCTGTTGGTTGATTCTCTACAACAGCCACAGTAAACCTTGGGTTCTTCTACCTTGAGCTCAGACACGGGAGACAACAGTTTCTTCTGCAGCTTGCCCCAAGGGCTTTAGCCTTTGGTGGTTTCTCTGAACCATGCCCTTACCTCTGTAAATAGCCCCTTTATTAAACTCTCTACTATCTTCCCTTTTGCATGCCATCAGGGTTACTTTCCAAGACCCTATTCAATGCAGATGCTTTGTATATTTCAGACATGATCTATTACCTGGTGGACTTTGTGGTGGTTTTATATAGGAGGACATGTGAGTATATGTGAGAGTTGCAAGGGTTGACAAAATAAAGTGCAGTAGACCAGGTGACTTAAAAGGTTGAAATTTATTTCCTCAGAGTTCTGGACGGCGGAAGTCTGAGATCACAGTGGCGGAAAAGTTGGTCTCTGTAGGCTTCTCTCCTTGGCTTCATATGGGTGCCTGCTTGCTGTGTCCTCACGTAGCATTTCCTCTGTGTGCACACATCCCCAATATCTTTGCATGACTCCATTATTTGCATTCATCTCTCCTTATTAGGACATCAATCATATTGATTTAGGAACCTCTAACAATCTTGTTCTAATTTAATCACCTCTTTGAAGCACCACTTTCCAAATGTAGCTACATTTTAAGGCATTGGCATTTAGGACTTCAACATAGGGACTTTGGTGGGTTAGTTAAATAACTTGGGGATTGTTTCCTTGGAAGAAACCTCAAATTCATAACTTGAGAAACAGGCACCATGCTTTAAGTCTTTGGAAACAGGTCCTAGAAAGTGCTCCCACTGTTCACATTGGAGGCTTTAAGTGACTCCCTCAGCAGTCAGCCTTGGGACTGAGCACTGAGCATCCCCTCCCACTGTGTGCCCAGAAGTGCAAACTAGCCTAGATTGATGTATCTGAGAATGAACTGACCTCCTGCCTTGGGTATGGGAGGGTAGTTATAAGCAACCTGGGGTCAAGGAGGCACCCCCTCCTACCCCCATTCTTCAGTCTTGCCCTTTGCAGCTACTAGCAGCTCGGACACCTTGGCTGTTCTGGGCTCCTGCAGAATGAGTTGACTTACTTCTTACTGATACTCCTTTCCATAGGCACTTGGTTTAATATGCTGTGGTTTTCTGTTTTCCTGGGTATGTAACCCCCAGTTCATCTATGAATTATCAGATTGGTGCATATTCTGTCCACATCAACTTTTTCTCTCATCTACAGCATCATTCTATGGATGTCTCCTTCATTTCCTTTGGCCTCATAGATTAGTATACCTTTTATTAATTTACTATCATTGTGGTAATTTGGTGAGGGAGTGAGAATGAAGACTGATCAGCCCACCACACTTTAGCAGGGGATCATGTGATTTTTTTGACACTATCCTTGCATTGTTCTGCAGTCCCTCTACCAAGGATTAGAAGAGTCCTTGTCTCACTAGCATCTAAGCCTAGGAAGCAAATTACAACCCTGTATCAGGAGTTTAGAGTCTTTCAGTATTGGGTTTTTCTTTTTGTATTTCTTAGCATAATGTCACTGCTTTTGATCCTAGAGAATGTCACCATTTCCCACAAGCTTCTCTCAAAATTCCCTTGTCTACTATCACTGGAAAGAACCCAAAAGTTTTAATTTTATAATGAATTCTTTAAAAACACCTGTAAGCACTGGCCTTGAACACCCCCTATGTCAGGACCACATTTTATTATTTTTTTATTTATATATTTTTACATCATTGTTAATTTTTGTACAGAATTTGATTTCTCTTCTCAGGTGTTGTCCCCATAAAATCACCACCACCAAGACACCTGTAAACTATCACCATAGATTTTTGTGCTCTTCCCTCCCATTTTGAGCCCTTTCCCTTCCCCTCCCCGATGAATGTCAATTTATAGTTTGACTGTTAGTTTTGTCTTTTTTTCCTGATCCCTTATATGGTCTCCCTATTTCTCCTATAAGTGAAACCATCTGAAATTTTACCTTTTCCTTCTTTTTTCAAAAAAGATTTATTTTTATTTATGCATACAAGAACTGGAGTGTAGGCCAGAGGTGTGAGGTGGTGAAAGGATTCACCAGAGACAGAGTGGGGAGCAGAACAGGCAGATTTACTGAAATACACTGCTGAGGGGAGCAGCAGGCGAGACAGGAGAGATCTATTTCTCCTACATTTAAATTCCTTCTTATTTATTTCACTGAGCATAATCATCCCTTCCAGCCAGGACCACCTTTTATTGTTTTTAATTTAAACAAACTTTGTATTTTAGATTTACAGAGAAGTCGAAAAGTTAGGGCAGATTGTTCTATGTACTCTCCATTCAGTTTCTCTGTCATCATCTTACCTTAGGGGGTGCACGTGACAGCAAAGCATCAACAATAATAGCTTCCATTAACTAAATTCGCACTTCATTCAATGTCACTAGGTTTTTGCTAAACTCCTTTTCTCTGCTCCAGAATCCCACCCAAATGACCACATTGCATTTAGTCGTCATGTCTCTTTAACATCCTTTGGTCTACGACCATTACTCAGACTATCCTTCTTGGCAGTGACCTTGAACAGCACTAACAAGCATTTTGTAGAATGTCCCTAATTTGGGGTTTGTGTGACTTTTTTTTTTGAGAGGAAGATCACAGGGGCAGAGTGCTCTTCTCAAGATATCATGCCAAGAGAAGATACCATGGACATGTCTGCTGATGTTAAGCTTTATAGTTGTCCATGCCATGCCAAAGACAGGCTCTCCCCTTTTCTCATTCTAGTCCTTGGAAGCAAGTCCCTAAGTATAACCCACACTCACAGGGTGGCAACTTAGGTGACACCTCTTAGAGCCCCTCCCCTTTTTTGATTTTTGCAAAAGAACAGTTCAGATGGCTTGAGTTTGCTGAAGATTCTTCATAGAAGAGTGGCTGTTTCTCTGGAAATATGTAGAAGCGTCACTGACTAGAGACAAAAGCCAAATTGTCCTCTGCTGCCCCCAACATCCTTCCTCCTAAGATAAAACAATTAACTTTTCTCAGAACAGAAGCCATGACATCATGGCAATGGGTTTCTCTGCAAGCAAACAGGCACATGTCAGCAGCTCTCCTGGGGGTCAGGAATGCCAAATTTATATTTCAATGTGGATTTCGGAAAGTTACTAGACGTTTGGGTGGGTTTGTTTAGATGAAACTGCATATTCTGCCATAAAGATCCTAAGAAGGGCATATTGGGGACTGGAGTCACGTGGGGGCGATAATGCCAGGTTCTTTTCTCACTTGAGTCTCTTTTGTACCTCACATATCTCTGTCTTCCATTGTGGAGAAAGGGACCTCATTTCTGGGCAGTTTCTCGCCTCACCACTAATGAAGTAAGGGCTAATGAAGGAAGTGTTTAGAAAAGTTGTCTGTGCTCTTCGGCGATAAGAAAGAGTGTGCGCTGAATGAACGCGGCTCCTGTTGTATCAACTGCTGTGCCATAAGCCACATGTGCAGATAGACGGGAGGACGTGGTGAGGAAAGGAGTCCATTTTCCACAGCACCCCAAAGTCTGTTCTCCACCTGCCTCCAGGTTTCCCAGAATCTTTTGGTTCCCTGTATGTCATTGAACTGAGCTCCGTTACATGCAAATATTGGGGCTTGGGGTTGTCTGACTGTTTGGCCTGGTCACTGTTACACCGTACATGACAGTTTATACTGAGGAAAGATGAGTGGGATCTTCCTCAATGTATGTTTGGAATTACAGTCAAAATTTGGATCAATAAAAATCTGAGACATGGTGGACCCCCTTGTTTGGAACAAAATGGCCACTGGCCACAGAGTGCTGCTGCTCCATGGTGAGAATCATAGGCTACAAATAGCTCAAAAGAAGCTGCACTCCAGTCTCCAGTCATCTGTTCACTCACTCACTCTCACACTCATTCACTCAATCACTCACTCACTCCTCAAAGATAGAACAAGCCTGTGAGCTGTCCTAGTGCTCCCGGAGGGCCTGGGGACCGAGGAGAGAAAGTGTGAATCTATTCCAGCACTGAGGAGACCAAGCCAGCGGGCAGAGCACAGGAGTGGTTACGCCAACCCACTCAGCGCTCTGCTTCCAGGAACACACCCAGGAAAAGGTGGGACCCAACCACTGAATGGACGGTCCAGCCCAGTTACATAAAGACACGGGGTTATTTTTATAAAGAAAGAAAGGAGGCAATCCCTTCCAAACAAATCCCAGATGGGCTGAGACCCCTTTCGGTAAAATAAACATGCCCAGAACGTAGGAAGTGCAAGGGGAAATGTTTACAGGGATTTGAGAGCTGCCCGGCAGAGGCCAGGGCCTTGGACCTGGGTTATCTGAAATCCACTTTCTTTGTGAAACTTGCAGCCCCACCAGAATGTGGAGTTCAGCTTGGATGCTGGAATCCACATAGAGTGGGCTCGATTTCTGACAGCTGGGGATGGTCATTTGAAAGACAGGAGATTGCTTTGTAATTTTATTAAGCTAATTATTTGAAAAGTATATATTAAGTTACTGCCACGCAATTTGATTTTTATTTCAGAATCTCTGGTATCCATTTATGTTAAAATAAACAAGTAAAGTGATTGTATAATACACAAAAAAGGGAGGAGTGTGTGTGTGTGTGTGTGTGTGTGTGTGTGTATGAGAATCTGTCAGTGTGTGTGGGTGGGTGTGTGTAAGTTGGTTTAATATGATTGCATGACTGCTAGAGTTGCCAGCTTTAAAAGATAAAAATATTGGACCCCTGGTTAAGTTTGCATTTTCAATGAACAATGAATAAATTTTTACTCTAAGTGTGTCCCAAACACCGCATGGCAATATGCACATATTGCATTGTACATACTTATACTAAAAATTATTCATTTTTAAAATATTTATTTATTTATGCATACAAGAGCTGGGGTGTAGGCCAAAAGTACATGGGGTTGGGGTGAGAGGATTCACCAGAGACAGAGTGGGGAGCAGAGCAGGTGAATCTACTGAAATACGCTGCTTAGGGGAGCAGCGGGGGAGGCAGGAGAGGTCTGCTCTGCCACGTTGGTTAGCTCCCTGGCTGGGGCTCGAACTTGAGCTGTAGTGGCTGCAGATAGCTTCATAGTGCTGAGACTTAACCCCTTGTGCCACCAAAATTTATTCATTGTTTACTCAAAATTCAGTTTTTAATGGCCATCTGTACCTACCTATATTTACCTGCATTCCTAGTGAGTCTGAGTTGTGTCAACATGCATGTTGTGTGGCTGTATGCGTGTGAGTGCACCCACGAGCATTTTATGGCCAGATGGGGGAGGCAGGTGTATGTGAGGAACATGGGTAAAGGCCCCACCACCCATCTCAAGAGTCCCTGGATGACATTCTTCACTTCATCCCCCCTTCAAATGGAAACAGGACCAACCAGAAATAATCACAAGTTGCTATAATTTCCAAAAAACTTTACACATGCTGAAAGAATACATTTTGAGAACTTTTGTGACTTTGATCAAAAACATCAACACCTGGCAAAAATGGTCAATCATATGTTGAAAGACAGAACTGGACTTTCAGTGATGTAGTAGATACAAACTTTGATTTATAATACACACAGGTGAAATATAGGTAATATTACTTCAAGAACATTTAAAAAATTTTTTAAATATATAAAGCAAGAAGCAAAACAAAAAACAACCAACCAATACTTCACCATAGAAACACATTGGGTGCCATGAGTTTCCAAGGTAGAGACTGCCAAAGGATTTGTATAGGAATTTTCCTGGGGCCAGGAGAACCCCAGACTTTCCATCTCCTCCTCGCCTACATGAATAGTTGTTTTACATCAGGCCTTCACTTCATGAGTTCCAAACCTGAGGAAATTACGCTCAGGATCTGAAATGAATTAACTCCGTTATTACACATTGTTATAAAATAAACTGAAATATTTATAAAATAAAAAACAACTGCAAATACCTAAGTGTCTAACTAAGGATGCCGGAGTCCGTTACGGTCCATTTACAAGCAAAAATAACATGTGACCAGTAAAGCAATGCTTATGAAAGTTCTGTATTGTGTAGACAAAAAGGCAAACTGGAAAACAAGAAAGAGCACACTTATCAAATGAACTGTTTATATACATAATATATGATATATTTAGTGTCTGGAAAGACTATTAGGAAACTAAAAACCACACATGAATAGTTACCAAACTGGAAAGATATAAATGAAAGGAAATGCACCAAAACTATAGCACTTTAATTTTTGTGATAGGTTTTTTTAAAATTACATTTGTCATGCTTTTCACCATGATTATGTGTTAGTTTCGAAATCAGAAATAAAATTTATTTTGGAAATTGCATAAGCACATGCAAAAAAGTGCTTTTGGTGACTGTGACTCACACAGCCCCAAGACCAGTGTCTTGAGATCATCATGGGGAGCCCTGGGGGTCTCGGGAGGGGACCATGTCCAGTCGGGCTGACCTGGAGAAGAGTGCTAAGTGGACACGTGCTGCTGTGATTAGGTGCTCTGGGGCCACCAGCCAGCCAACAACTGCACAGCAGTGGGATCATAGTCACGGTAAACAGAGGATTTCAGTAAGAGAAAAGCATCATGGCATCTTGCTAAGGGCTGCTAAAGGGTGGCTGGCATCCAGGTCCTGTGGGCTGGCACTGAGCTATGGAACTGCAGTAAATGCATAAGCCCACATGCCTGGGAGAAGGATGTGGAAGCCAGGCCAGTACCGCAGCGTCACTGGGGGAAAGTGGTTTTTTCCCATACCCTCTTGCACCAATTGTCATCATGTTTTTGTGTTCCCCAGTTTCCCTTCGGTCCTTCATGGTCAAATGCAGTTCTGGCTGTTGCCTTCTGTGTGTCATGTTTCTTTATTGTTCCCATGCCATGATGCATGAAAGTGCATTTAGTGTTTTATGTATTGGCTCTGGAATATCACTTGAAATCTCTATGCCTGGGAATAGTAAAGGCATGGGACAGAGGCCTAGGCTCTATGAGTGTGTGGGCCCAAGGGAAGATTTATTACACAGAGTCAATTTATGATTGACAATTCTGAATGGGTAAGTTCTTTCTTTTTTTAAGATTTATTTATTTATGCATACAAGCTTGGGTACAGGACAGAGGCGTGGGGCAGTGAGAGGGTTCACCAGAGACAGAGTAGGGAACAGAACAGGCAGATGAATGAAAATACACTGCTGAGGGGAGCAGCGGGTAAGGCAGGAGAGGTCTGCTGAACCATGTGGGAATCTCCCCAGCCAGGCGTCGAACTCGCGTCGCCGCTGCCAACAGCTCCACAGTGCAGCACTTAACTGGGGCGCCACCAGGGAGGCCCCTGAATGGGTAAGTTCTAAAGTGACTTATCTTAAAGATAAAAAAGAGAACATTGCATTGTATCAAATGTTCCCACAGGGCATAGCAACTGTATGACACAGTTCTGGATACAGCGACTGTAGATTTCCACACCATCCTGCTTTATTGGGGAGCAAGTGTGCGGTGGGTTCTGGCTGGTCTCAGTTAATGGGGACAGATGCACATCATCTCCTGCCATAATTATCACCTGTAAGTCCCCATTAAAGATTGGGCACATGCCAGCTGGGCCAGTGAGACACAAGTTCCCCTGGAAAAGCCCTCTCCCCTTCGGCTGCTGCTGTGTGAGTGTGAAGCTCAGAACGGCTTTAGTCACACCTGAAGGAAGACTTAGGGCCCTGGGGTGAAGCTGGCAAGAAGGTTGTGGGGAGGCAGGATGGATGGTGTCATTCATCTGGTTATTAACTGTACTGGCACGGGGGGATTGGACCCCGAGCTTTCTAGATGTGAGGGGGAAATAAATGCTTTTTTTGGTTCAAATTTGTTTGCCTGGGATCTTCAGATACTTACATAAGAAACCTCTAAATTTGCTCCAATGGGTTATATTTTCATAAGTAATAATGAGGATAACTAATGTGTTTGGGAAGTAGAAAATTGGAACCTTCCTGGAAAATGCAAGATCTCTAGTTGTCATTGATTAACCACAAATACAATCATTTTCTCCAAATGATGTAACTTGTTAGCTATATTGGATTCACAATATCCAAAAAGATAAACAACATGAAAGGACTGAGTGGGAAGGCCAAGGATAACCCTATAAAAAACGTGTTCATTCATCCCGCCAAGCCAGCTCAGAACTCCATTTCTCTCCCTTCCTGACTCTCCACCTCTGCGGTCAACCACCTTGTCCTGGGAAGAGCTTGGCTTTTCCATCTACCAGCTAGGTGAGTTGCGGGCAATTTCAGAGAAGGCTCTAGCAAACTTCCTGTGTTTCCCCTGGCTCCAAGTGGGATCTGTGCCCAGCCCTGAGTCATCCTTGTAAGGGGAAAGCTTGATTGAGGGGTACACACTGACTTAATCACTAGGGCATATGCAGTGTCATCCTAATTCCGATACTCCAATTGGCTCAGACCAGACTTTTAATATAGAGCCCAGCATACAAAGGACTCAAGTCTGTCTTTGTTATTTTTGCTTCATAGCCACCCAATTCTGTTTAAGTTTTGTCATACCTGATATTGATTCATTAATCATCATTTAAAGCCACAGATAGGACCTCCCTGATAGCTCAAGGGGTTAAGTCTCAGCACTATGAAGCTATTGGCAGCCACTGCAGCATGAGTTCAATCCCTGGGCAGGGAGCTAACCCACCTGGAACAGCAGACCCCTCCAGTCTCTCCCATTTGTTCTACTCCCCACTCTGTCTCTAGTGAATCCTCTCACCCCCTGCACCTCTGGCCTAGAGCCCAGCTCTTGTGTGCATAAATAAATAAATCTTTTAAAAAATAAAACCACAGATAAATATTCAAGTTAGTATCAACATGAAAACTCTGGCTTTCTTTGGTAGTAAGGACTGGAATCTTGGTCACGACTGATGGGGAGGGTCTCACTTTACTCTGAAAGGAGGGAACCGCAGAGACAGGGAGCCTGACCACCCCAACTGGCCTGCTGTAGGAAATGCAGTCCTGAACACTTGCAGTGTCCATCCCTGTGAAGTTGCCAGCCATTTAAAACTGGTGACAACCACAAAAAGTTACTGCCCTTTCCACCTTTCTACAGGCTTGATTACCTTGCATTCATTTGACACAGGACTGACAAGATGGGAGGGAAGGGAAAACATCTGGGGGGAAATTGTCCACTCTTCATGCACTTTGTTCACAGGGCAACACTGGCCACTGGGAGCAGGAAGAATGGAATTAGACATTTCCAGTTGAACTATTAGGTCTATAGATTCATATTCAGTGAATTTTCCAAGAGGGTTATAGGATGATTACACCACAAATTTCCTATAACACATTTTTATCTCAAGGACCACAAATAATCACAGTAATATAGATTAGACTCATATAGATGCCCAGTCAGTAGGAATAAATACCAAGACTACCTTTCTTTATACCCTTTTCACTTCACTCTTTAAAGAAACTAAAAAAAAAAAGAGACAAATTGTGAAGAAATGTGTTCCCTGTTGAGCTGCCAATTAAGCAAATACATATGTGAGCCGAACTAACACGCAAATATCTCCCAATCCAGAAGGACTCATGGACTAGGAGGCATTTTTTTTTTATCTTTTTTTTTTTTAATTGTTATTTGTGTCTTTTACATTTTGTATTCCCCTTGGGCAGCCCACCACCAATTCACCCGTGATCCATCTCCATGGTCCCCTGTATTCTACTAGGAGGCATTTTTAATAATACTACAGACCTTTCAAAAATTGTTGGAGTTTATTTAAGTGATGAGCAAGGAAAAGGAACAGAAACAGACAAAATATTGCTTTCATAAAATCTGTAATTTTCAAATTTTGTTGTATTATCTAGAATGACTTCACTGCAGTAAAAGAAAACGTCACAGACACAAATAAGATAAAATTTTGGGGGGCCTCCCCGGTGGCACAGCGGTTAGGCCCTGCACTGTGGAGCTGTGGGCAACGGTGATACAAGTTCAACGCCCGGCTGGAGAGATTCCCACATGGCGCAGCAGACCTCTCCTGCCTCACCTGCTGCTCCCCTCAGCAGTGTGTTTCCGTCGAGCTGTCTGTTCTTCTCCCCACTCTGTGTCTGGTGAACCCTCTCGCCACCCCATGCCTCTGGTCTCTACCCCAGCTTGTATGCATAAAAATAAATAAATCTTAAAAAAAAGATAATTTTTTTTCATAAAGTGAAAGCTAGTTGAGGTCTGTCAGGATTCTAAGCTGGTTGATTCAACAACTGGGAGGTCATCAGGGTCCAAGTCCTCTCCACTCTTTGCTATGCCATCCTCTGTGAGTGGAATTGCCCCAAACTGACTCCCTTTGTGATTGTAAGAAGATTCTAGAAGTTCTGGAAGTCAAACTTTGAGCTTTAACACCCAGTGATCCAGGATGAAAATGAACCACCCCTTAAAACTGAGGCAGAGTTGGGCCTCACCTGTGGCACAAGGGTTAAGTCTAAGCACTATCAGCTATCGCCAGCCACTGTGGCATGAGATCCATTCCTGGCCAGGGAGCTAACCCACCTACAGTGCAGCAGACTTCTCCAATCTCTCCCACTGCTCCCCTCAGCAGTGCATGTCAGTAGATCTATCTGCTCTGCTCCCCACTCTGTCTCTGGTGAATCGTCTCACCCCTATACCTTTGGCCTATACCCTAGTTCTTGTGTGCATAAATAAATAAAAGAAATCTTTTTAAAAAATAAAGAAAAGTGAAAGAATTGAGGAAGAGCTTTCCAGTGGCCTCAGCAGCTGTCCCCTCTAAGACATGCCACATGTTGGTCAGGCCTGGGTCATGCCCACCCACCAGGCTGTAACCAACAACCTGGCCCAGACACATGTCCCCCTGAGCAGGGTGGAGTCACAGCATCTGGGTCACACAAGAAAGGAGTAGGTACCTAAACAAAATTGAAGCCTGACTGGGATGTCATCCTAGTTATATTGTTCAACTTTAGCTGTCTCTGCAAACACAAAAGCTCCGTTCTGAGCTGAATTAATTTAAAATACTTTTAAAATTTAGAATATAGTAACAAAGTCAAGAATGTGGGTGATATTTTCCAGGTTTGGATTCAGTTCTAATCTTGTCTTTTAAATGGATGGTAATTTATAATATGGACACTGTGCACACAACTTATGATGGTCAACCTACTGTAGAAAAAAGGTGAACTTATGTTTACATTGAAGCACATCCTATTAAGGAAAAACTAGTATAGATACATTTGAATGGTAGTACTGGACTGTGCTTTGAAAAGCTGATTTTCTCTTACTTCTTATAAAGTATTAAAATATCATTTTAAATATTTTTAACTTACAGGTATTTAAATTTTCACAAAGAAATGTCAATTGAATTTTATGTGCAATGGTATAATACAATTTAATACAATTCCAAGCATGTAGAAGTTTTGACATCAAATATGGAAGAAAAGTTGGACTGCTTGTATCTGAACATATTTGGGGAGTAATCTGCAAAAAACCCCAAAACTTTCACCTCTCCACAAAGGCCTATTTTAACCTAATTTGGGGAATATAGATATTTATGACAATGCTATGATGTTTATCCTGAGGTATGAGAAAATGTGGCCAATTTTAGCCAACTCCCAAATAGAAATTAATCCAAATAACATTTCTGGCAGTTTCCAAAACTGGAAAGCTAAGATTCATCTTACTGTGGCTTGGCGTAATGATCATGAGAGCTGAGATAGGTCAAATGGTTTCTTTCTATTCCATTTTGGTTATGAAAGATGCTATTTGATCTTATGTTTCTAGAAACACAAAACTTAGAATTAAAGAAAAATCCCACCATCTACCTTCACCACTTCTAATATTCTGTCTCTCCTATTTGCCTATTTTTGGAGAGAAAAGAAGGCAAAGGGTGGCGGAGGGGGGGGTGGTCGGGTCATGACTCACTTCAGTTGCTGATCCTGCAATATTCTAAGAAGCTGATTTACTGCAATGCTTGTGGGGAAAAAATTATATATTAATTCCAGTCTTGAACCCATAGTTATATTCAAATTTTTCAGAGCAAAGAAACTCTAAGGAATTGCCTTCTCTCTCGCAAGTCCTCAAGTGCCATGGGAAGGCATGTAAGGCTTTGAGGCTTTGTGCTGCAGTGGATTTGCTCCAGGGGACCTTCGATGTGATGTCACACAAGGCATCTGCATCAGCTGGGAACCTAGAAATACAAGTTTTGGGGTGGGGTCCTGAGACCTTGAGGATTTTGATGTCCTTTCAAGTATGATTTAAGTTAGTCTTCATTACTTCATTACTTCATCATCTGACTTCCCAAAGAGCTGCAAAAAACCCACACCAGATATTAATTTATCACTACTAAATGCAAAAATTTAATCCATGTTAATGATATGGGTGTGTGTGCATGTTATTTAAAGTTTGGAGGGAAAACTATGAATTTCCCTGCTATAACCAACAATGTCGTGCACGTGGCCAATCCAGTCTGAAATATTTAAAAGTAAATGGACATCGTATATAAAGAGAAGTGTGTGTATATGTGTTTATATATATACGTCTATTATACGAACATCTATATACACATACATATGAGAGATAAAGGAGAGTAAAGGAAATATGAAAAAATGTTAAAATTTTAGAAATCTAAGAGATATAAATATATATATATTATTTGGGCTGTTATTTTGGTAACTTAGTAAATCTAAAATGGTGCTGAAATAAAATGTTAAAGAAAGGGAGTGCTCCCTTAACAAACTCATTTTAAATATAAATTGACATGACATCTAGGATAATAATAAGTTATATAGACTGAATGTCATGCTTCATGAAATATAAACTATACAGCAGATTTGATGAAGGGGGGAGATATGTAACACCTTCTCAAGGCTATTGATACCCAATAGTCTGCCCACCATAAAGTCACCATCACGGAGATAGGAAACACAGAGCGCAGGAAACAGGGTGGTGAAATGGAGAGCACTATCCCAAGTGTGAGAATTGCCATGTCCCTGAAATACGCAGGTAAAGCTACCCCTGGGATTGATGAGACATCTCTGGGCTGTTTAGTATTATCCAGACTGGAAATGGTTCTGCCAGCTCTAACTAGGAGTAATCAGTCAAGTGCTGCTCACACACTTGTGGGAAGAAATGTGAACTAAGCGAGGACACGTAGTTTTGAGGACAATGGGTTCTAAAAGCCACAGCAGGCACCAGAAGAGTGAATGAGTTGAAGTGCAAGCATGAGGCATGTGAAATGTGCCACTCAGCACCCCAACTCCACAGAAATCCAGGGTCTGCTTGTCCAACTCAGGACACAGAGGCATTTTTTTTAAATATATATTTTTATTGTTATTTATGTCTTTTACATTTTGTATTCCCCTTGGGTAGCCCACCACCAATTCACCCGTGCTCCATCTCCATGGTCCCTTGTGTTCTTTTCTATTCCATTTTGTGCCCTTTTCCTTCCCTCCCTCCGCCTCCCTCCTCCCCCCCCCCTTCCCCACTGATTGTCTCTCTCCCACCCGGCCTCCCTATAGTCCTGTTATAAAGGACACAGAGGGATTTAGACAAAGCTTGTTTGTTTAATTTTAATGTTTTTAGAGTTGGATGACTGGATTTAAATGCAGCTCTGCAGCTCATAGCATCTCTGTGTCCTGGGGTGACTTGCCAATGTGCCTATAAGAACGACCATGGCTACATTCCCGGCAGCTTCACTAAACAAGTCAGAGGCATCGATGGAGAATTGCTTGAGAGCTTTCAAAGTATAGCACAGGACAACTGGATCTACTTTTGCCTGATTTTCACAATGAAATTTTCCTAAGGTATCCTTAATAATTAAAAAACAACAACAACTAAATATTCACCAGCAGAAACAACTCCTTTTGTGTATAGTCATTCTGGAAAAACATGTCACTGCAAGCTCAGGAATTGCAATGGCGGAGGGAGGGGCTGAAATTACCAAGAGGAAAAAATTAGAAGTCTTCTTACCTCATTTTACTTTTTTGATCCAGCAACCACACTAGCATCCGTTCTCTCCCCTGCTTCCCCTCCCTCCCCCTTCCTCTCTCTCTTTCTCTCTCTCCCCTCCCCCCTTGATGTGCCTTCTCCATTCACATTCTCCATTTCCTTTCATTACGATTCTGAAAGTGGTTGGGATCTTGTAGGGTTGGCCATGGAGCAGGAGAGGTGAGTATCTAATGGCAAACAGCAGACCGTCAGGAATTTGCCCTCTCTATACACAAGGAAAGCGGGTGCCAGGCATCCTAGTTCTAGAAATGCAGCTGGATCTTAGATGCTTTGTCTTCAGTGTCTCTCTGCAATGAGCGTGGCTTAGGGCAGGCGCCACTGAACTGCATTTCACACAGCAGAAGATGATTCATTCATGGGATGCTTCTGGTAGTCTTGGAAGAAACAAGGTCGCCAGGTAGGGGAGCACCTATTCCAAACCATTTACCATAAGGAATAAATGAATAAATGTTAAAAAATAGAGGGATCTCTGTGGTGGTATAGGGGTTAAGTCTCAGTGCTCTCATTCCTGAGCCCTGAGTTCTATCCCCAGGGAGGGAGCTGACCCACATATGGCGCAGCAGACCTCTCCGGTCTCGCCTGCTGCTCCCCTCAGCAGCCTATTACAGTCAGTCTGCCTGTTCTGCTCCCCACTCTGTCTCTGGTGAATCTCCTCCTGACCACCCCCACACCTCTGGCCCACACCCAGTTCTTCTACACATAAACAAACAAATAAATAAATAAATCTTTTTTTAAAATGTAAAAAAAAAAATGCCTAAAGTATATCAGCTTTCAAACAGAACCTCCTGCTTCTTGTCAGGTTCTCTCTGCTAATGCCAACCATGCTCTTCCTGTGGTGAAAAGACCCAGATTAAACAGCAATCCAGTCCCACAGTCATCCAAACACTTACTTGGACAGATTTCATGCCAGGCAGTACCTGGTTGCCCAAGATCATGCGGCGATTTGAATGGTTTTCTTCTGGGTCAGCCTGACCTGCTTGCCTCTTTATGAATTGGGAATAAAGTCACTTACACCTTTGGCCCATCATGAGGGCCAAGAGGGAAGGGTGCCCACAGTGCTGGCAAAATACATAGTGACCTATGCATGGAAGGAATTACAGATCTTTCATGTAAAGGCAAACTGAGCCACAGAAATGCACAGAGTGTCATAAGCATTTTGGCGTTTCTCTCCTTCTGCTGGGCTGCACAACCGCCATGGAGCTACTCCACATGGCGTGAAAGCACAAATTAGGAAGTGATCAGTTGATCCAACCTCCCTCTCCATCCCCTCCACAAATTAAAACCAGGCAATTTTGAGTGCTACCTAGTGAATTTAAAATGAAAGACAGATTTACAAACACTCTGAATAATGCAATGGGTACACGCCATAAAGATAACTCTGAAAGGAGACTGGATTCTTTGTCTTGAAGTCTCTGGGTTGCTCTTGAAATTTTCTCCCCAAACACATTTTTCTAATAAACCATTTATAGGAAACTGGACACTCTTTGAAATAAGAGCCTGTGCGTAGAGTTGCTTTTGACAGGTCATCATTCTGAGAAACCATGCCGGGTTTCCGACTCCAACATCTGCTCTGGATGGCAATACATTCTGGCATTTTGGCATTTCGAATTTTCCAAGTGGAATGTGTCTACCTGGGTTTACTTTGAGCTGGCTCCAATAGAGGAAACCCTTTTAGGAGCTGGAAGTTGGAACTGATACTTTGGTTCCCTGCCCACCACCCCTTGGCCCTCCCCATTCTAGAGCAGGGAATTGAAATCTCCTGCCTTGACTGGATCTGCACCTCCCCCAAGTCCCCTTCTACCCATGGAAGCCAAGGCAGGCTGGAAGTGCCTGGAGCCAGTGCCCTAGGAGCTGCCCTCAGCAGCGATGGGCAGGACTTAGTGGAGCCCAGAGTGGGAGACTGGGGAGACAGGCCACTGTGTTGTGTCCACAGGATTGAGCTCAGGTGCCTGCATGCAATTCTGCTCATTAGAACCCATGTCCTGTTACTCCCCCTCTCCTTCTCCTCCTGGTTCACCTTCCAAATATATCACTTCCACAAATCTCTTTTACCAGTTCTGCTTCTGAGAAACCCACGCAAAGATAGAACCTATGCCACATGGCCTTTTTTGGGGAAGTCCCCTCAAGGAGAAACAATTTTGGGAAAAGGAGTGAAGCAACTGAGGGCCTCCCTGGTGGCCTAGGGGTTAAGTCTCAGCTCTACCACTGCGATGGCCTGAGACACCCAGCCAGGGAGCTCAGCCCATGGCGCAGCAGACCTCTCCTGTCTCCCCTGCTGCTCCCCTCAGCAGTGTATTTCCGTAGATCTGCCTGTTCTGCTGAATCCTGTCTATGCTGAATCCTCTCTCACACACACACACCCCTGCACACCCCTCTTGCCTGTGCTCCAATTCTTCTATGCAAAAATAAGCAATTAAAATCTTTAAAAGAAAAAAAAAGGAAGAAGTGAAGCAACTGCTGAATTCACGTTCTTTTCTTGTCTAGAGACTTACTGCTCTTACCACATCCCATCACCCAAACCCTGGAAACCCTGGGAGGAGGAGACAGCAGCCTGAATGGAAGGAGTTTAGATGGAGGGACCTGGCATGGAGGGGGCTGCAGGAATTACCCTGTAATGATCACCCCACATCCCCTTCGGACACTGGCACCAAGTTTTCACCAGCTGACTGCAGAGCCCAGAGCGACTGGGCCATGCGCATGGAGCGCGCGGCGCGCCTGGAGCAGGTGGCGCGCCTGGAGCTGGTGGCGCGCATGGAGCTGGTGGCGTGCCTGGTGCGTGGCCGGAGAAACTCGTACTGTGGAGAAATTCAAAGGTACGCCTAGAGCGTGAGAAAGGCCAGCAGTGTCCCTTTCCTCGTGTGAGTCACTTTCACATTCACACACAGGGGAACATGGATAAAGGAGAAGTAGCTGAAGGTACGAGTGACGGGTCCCCCCTCCCACATACCAGACAGGACAGGGCCGGTATCGATGTGAAGGATGCCCAGGCTGGAACCTCAGCCCCAGCAGGACTGGAAGTGC
Organism: Scalopus aquaticus; assembly: GCA_004024925.1. Taxonomy (NCBI): domain Eukaryota; kingdom Metazoa; phylum Chordata; class Mammalia; order Eulipotyphla; family Talpidae; genus Scalopus; species Scalopus aquaticus. Next base: position 83,630 of record PVIJ01003789.1, on the reverse strand, counting down.
AGGAGAAACTATGTCCAGAAAGCCACCCAGGGGCTGGCCCGGTACATGCAGGCAAGGTGTAGGCGGAGGGTCACAAGGTGACTGCCAAGGCTCGGTTCCACCATGTTCATGCCTTTACCTGAGTGGCCTGTGTGGGTACCTGCAAGGTTTCAGCTTGGTGAACTAATAAATGCATCATTTATGATCTCAGTCAGAGCATCTCACATTTTATTCTTCTCCATTAACATATGAGAACTTCCTTGTGCCACATATTGTAGCAAACACTTTGAAGGTGTGTTTTATTATTTTCTTGAATTTCTACCAACCCTTTGAAATAGGATTTTTCCCATTTTGCAGTTAAGAAACAAGTTATGGGAAGGATCCGCCATTAGGCAGGTGGTGTCTAGCCCAGGGACCTGACTGTGAGGTCCTTTTTACCACTTTCCAATTTGAACTCTCAAAAAGGCTCAATTGAATACTTTCATGTTACACATCACTTTTAAGAGAGATCAGGATTATACCTGTAATTCTATGAAAAAAAGATCATTATGTTGTATAAGAACACTGGGTTCTCTCTCCACTCAGAAGATCTTTCTAAAGGAAGCTGAATGGAACATTTAGGAAAAGGTTAGAGTTGCCAATCACAGTTGTTTCTGGGGACCAAATACCTTGCAGTTTTCAGTATTATTTTCAGTCTGTAATGGAAACAACAGCTCCATGAAATACAAACCTCCAAATAGGACTGTACAGGTTCCTTGTAATCCTAAATTTCATTGTTGAACTAAATCAGGATATGAAACACACACATACACACATGTTCCTTTCCTTGTTTGCCTCCCAGCGAGACTTGGCATTTCCCCTCCCCAGCATCACATAAATAAAAAAAGGAAAGAATCTCACACTTCGTCCTGCTTCAGGGATCATGCACACACGGCTGGGACGGCACCCTCAGCACTAGGAAGCGGCGGGAGGTGGGGATGACTGATTCCTGTGAAAGGAATGTGAATAGCAAAGTAGAGCTTCAAACTATTTATAAGTGAAAAGGAACCTTTTCATGACTTCCTATTTTATTTTATATTTTTAGTGTTGAATGGATTGTTTATAGGTTAGGATTTTTGACTTTTTAACTCAGCTGCTTCCTACTTCTGCTTTCAGAAAATCATAATTAAATTTTTTTTGTGTGTCTTGCAGGGAGCCACGCTTACGGGAACCATCCCACTGTAGTTAGGCAACTCAGAGGTGCTACTCCCCCAGGAGCAGGTGGAGGACAAGCTTTCCAAAGCACAGCTCCAAAGTGATGCCTCCCAAATCCTGTTCTGACTCCCCCAGGAATGATGGAGAAGCACTGCACTCCCTAATCAAAATTCTGTTCAAATGAACTCCACGGAACCAACAAGCTTTGTCCAGTCAAAAAAACCTGCTGAGGGCTTGGGCCACAAGTGAGACATTCCATAGCCAGAGGAGGCTCTGGGAGAGGGCTCAGTAGGTGGAAAAAAGCCAGCAGGACCTCATGCAGGTCAGCCTCCAGGTATGAATGAATACTAACAGTGAGGGGGTGGTAGGAGTCAGAGACCTGAGTGATTTCATCAAAAAGTAGCAAATTTAATCAATGAGCAGAAATGCAAAAAAATGTAAAACAGAAATCACATAATTAACTATTTCTGAGTGAAAAAGTTCTTGTCTAATACCAAACACCAAAACAAAATAAAATGATAAAGAATATTTTTGATAAAAAGTAATGTTCTTTAATATATTAAAAACTCCGACAAATGGTGATTTTACTAAGAAAAGTTAAAAAAAAAACCCTGATAATATACCGAAGAATCCAGATGGATATCATAGATAGATCACAGAGTTCATTATGAGATAAGCAACAATCACTTTCATACCATACTGGAAAGTGATACCTTTGGAAAGCATTTTGGGGACAATTTAAGGATATTACTAAAATTTAAAATGCGCATGCTTTTTAATCCAGATATCCTACACTGACATTTCTATCTTCTAGGACTATATAAAGATTTCTAAGAGGATGGTGACTGTAACTCTAAGTAGTCAGAAAACTGTACAAAATCACAAACAAGGAAATATTTAAATAGACTATGGAACACAAGTTATAGAATATTATACTGTTGTTAAAAAGAATGGTGCAATTCCATATATAGCACAATGGAAGGAACTAAGATTAATTAAGTGAAATAAGTAAGTGTAGAATTATATATTGGGCATGATAGTCATGCCCAATCAGTCAAACAATAGATCAATACACAAACCACTGATGTGTGTAAGGGTGTGTGTGCATGTTGTGTGTGTGTGTGTGTGTGTGTGTGTGTGTGTGTGTGTGTTTGAAGTAAATTTGCCAAGTGACTGATAGCAGTTGACTCTGGGTATGGTGAAAAGGACAGCTGATGGAGCAGAGTGACTCCCCCGGGGTTCTGGACTGGGTGCCTTATGTGGCAGTGTACTGCCCCATTCAAATTTGACTAAGTGGGAGAGCCACTTTCCTCCCCATGTGGTTAGCAGGGAAGTGAATCTGCAGAGCATAAAAAAGGAATCAGAAACAGAGGAGGAGATATTTCATCTTTGGCTCCTGTCTCTTTCCAAAGTTCAGAGACATCTCCATACCTGAAATCACCACCCCAAACCCTCCAAAAGCATGGGATAAGTTTATTTTTACATGTGGGGAGATGCTTAATTCTATTCAAGTTGTCTGTAATATGCAACCCCATTGGAATTTTAGTATATACATCAACTTCATTAATTGAGCAGACATTTCTATTTAATATGCTTTTTTGAAAAATTATATAGACTCATTGGTTATTTGACAGACTAAGCTCTTCTCTTGATTTGATTTTGCTTTATCTTTTCTATCTCTGCTGCTCACAACATTTGCTGACCCACTGGCAATTAATGAGCGAATAGAGTTGTATTTGAATGAACAATAATAAGCAAGGACAGCCAGTGGGTTGCTACATTCTGATAACACCATCCTATTTAATAGAACTATGTTCAATTGCTGATGTTCAACTATTTTTCTGACACAAAATATAAATTCCAAGTGCTATCACATTTTATAGATTATAAGGCAGTTCTATATACTTTGTTCACCAATTTGGTGGGGTCAGATAGCAAAGAAGTAGAAAAGATTCAGGGTTAGATTCCAGCCCCCACGATATTTGTGTCACTGTTTTCCATGTTCCGAGATGAGTGGAACAGCCTATGCTATGTTGCAATTCAGCCCTATGTCAGCTGTGCACACTCAGGAGATGATACAAACTCAATATTCAGCAGTCACACCGCATCCATTCTGATTCAAGGGAGACTTGGGTGATGAAGCAGGTTCATTTAGCAACTCTAAGTCCCGTGTGCCTGAGTCCTGGGGAGTTCATATTCAGAACTGAAAAGGAAAAGGAGACCTCTCTTCACTTGTAATGAGAGAGAACTCATTTCTCAGGGTCGTAAGAGTCTGTTTCAACATCTTGCCAGAAACTTAGTTTATATAAACCAAGAGTCTTGAGATCAAAGTCAAGTTTTCCTGTTAAAGATACTAAATATATCATGTCACAGTAACAGTCACATTTTAGCTCTGAATTGGGATACTTTGAGAAATTATTTTTACAGCTCTTTTTAACTTTTGGATCTCCCCTCCCCCAACACTGACCAATACACCTGAACTTTCTCCCTCCTTCCTTTCTACACACTCAGTATTTACAGCTTTCATTTTCTATTGCATGCTACTCCTGTAACCTAATAATTGTCATCCCAAGTATAAATGTAATCACATGGTATCTATGATATTTAGCTCCCTTGACAAAATATTGCAAGTGTCTTGGTTACCATGACAATACTGAAATGGGAAATATAACTTTTCTGTACACCCAAGATGTTGCATTTGAGTCATAATTCCTAATACTTTTGTTAAGATTGAGTCAATTGCTAGTCATTTACCCCTTTTGCTTTCATCCAGTTTGGGGGGGACTTGTTGTCTTCTATTCTTTCCAGAAGAGAACTCCAGTTTTTAAAAATGCTTTGAACATTCGGTTCCTGTATGTAAGAATTAATGTGCATTCCAGTTGGACTTTTTCTATTTTTTTTTTTTTTTTTACGTAGAACTGGAGTTTAGGCCAGAGTACAGGAGGTGAGAGGATTCACCAGAGATAGAGTGGGGAGCAGAACAGGTGCATTTACTGAAATACACTACTGAGGGGAGCAGAGGGCAAGACAGGAGAGGTCTGCTGCACCATATATGGGTTAGCTCCCTGGCGGGGCATCAAACTCAGGTCATAGTGGTGATAGCTCTGAGACTTAACCATTAGGCCACCATGGAGTCCCCTTCCAGTTGGACTTTTTAAATATGTAACAGAAATGTGACCTGTCATCTGAGGCAGCACTGTCCCACCCACACGCCCACACTTGGTACTGCTGCCTCCACCACAGCTTCTGTTTGCATTTCTGTCATTATTCAGCTACTGGACTTTCAAAATCCTTGGGCATTTACCTCTCTGACTGTCATATATATTAACAAGGAAAGAAAAAGACAGGTAAACACAGGTAAAGATAAATAAGTAGATAAGTAAGTACATAAATATATATTATAAATACACACATACCAAATATATGTATTCACATACCTAAAAGTATACCCCACATGTAGGTACATACACATACATGCACATGTATATATATATATATATATACATATGTATTTTTATATATTCATATACATATTTCCTTAATATATATACACACATATGTGCATATACATGCAATACCTTTCCTGCATTGCAGGTACTCAGTAAATGCACATTAAATCAACAATGAGTTAGAATGGCCTTGAATGCTTGTTCAGTTTATTAATAGAGTTTTATTTGTTTGACCATCTTTTAGACCAAGAATTCTCTGTATATACAGAGTTTTCTGTATCTAGCTATATGTCCTTCAAACAATGTGGAGGTGGTATGAAGATGGACAGAAAGAACAATGAAAATTGAGAATGCCAAGCCAGGACCACTGATTTATGACAAAGAACCCACTGAAAGGCAGTGGAAAGGATGACATTTTCCATAAAGTGCTGGGCCAGTTGATTCTCCATGTGGGGAAAAAAATGAATCTGACCCCTAGTTCACATAAATCAGTACACATAAATCAGTACACATAAATCAGTACTCATATATATTATAAATACACACATACCAAATATATGTATTCACATACATAAAAGTATACCCCACGTGTAGGTACATACACATATATGCACATGTATATGTATATACGTATGTATTTTTATATATTCATATACTTATTTCTTTAATATATATACACACATATGTGCATATACATGCGATACCATGAGTACTAGTACACATAAATCAGTATCAAATAGGCAAAAGACTGAAATGTGAAAGGTAAAATGATAAAACTTTTGGAAGAAATAGGTGAATATTTTTATGATCTTGAGCTGGACAATTTTCAAAACTATGATACACAAAGCAGCAACCTTGAAACAAAAGATTAAATAGGCTATCTCAAAATAACATCTTAACAAAATATATCATTAAGGGAGTAAAAATACAATACATGGACTTAGATCACAAGTTTGTAATGCATGTAATGTGTGTATTTTCAGAGCTCGTTCAAAACCTTCTTGGAGCAAATTAAAGAATGAGCGGCATTCACTGAGCACTTACTGTGTGTGTTTGGCACTGTGCAAAGGGCTTTACCCACCACTTTTAATCCTCATGAAAACCCTAGATGTTATCTAAATCCATGTTTCACAAGGTAGGGAGAGAGGGCTATATTTGGAAATGTGAAGTAACTTCCCCAAGCTCACACAGGTAGCAAATGACAGAGCCCACAGTCAGACACAAGCCTTCTGCCCCTGCATAACCCTCAACCTGTGCAACCTTTTTTCACCCTTCCACCTATGTGTCCTTCCTCCTTCTACCCAGGTATCATACTGTCTATACAAACTGTCTTTCTTCTAGCCTTCTTTCCCTCAATTCATCTATTTTGGTATAAGACCTTAAGTGAAGGTTCATTTTTATGTGGTAAAATTGAGAGGATCTCAATGGTCTGACCACAAGCTTCCCTCCCCACCCTGCTCCCTCAGATCTGGTCCCTTAGCCAAACAACCCTCCTTGGCAAGGGGACCAAGTACAGTTCCTGCTTATCCCTGAGTATTGTTGGTCCTTGGAACTATTTAGGTGAGCCCATCACATCGTCCTGAAGGAAGCAAGGGATGCCCCACACTCTCGATTCTATACAGTCTGCCTCCCACCACCTCTACTTGCTCACACAGTTCCTAAGTGCAAGCCTGGTGTGGGCCTGCATGTAGTGTGATGTCCTTCTTCTTTCAGATGTAAGAATATGTGATCAATAAACTGATTTATATTTCATCTCTCCAGTTCTGGATGTTATGTGTGTGACCATATTTAAAACCACGGGTTACGAGTTCCTTTTTTACCAATGTGGTAAATAAAAGGCAGTTGAAACATCCATCCATCCATCCATCCAACAGTCCAACCATTCTTCTTTCCATCCATCCATCCGTGAGCCAGTCTATCTTATAATGCCCTCAGTTGTGTTGTACCTTATAGATGATGTGTGCTATGAAAATCTCACCTCTACATATTACTGAATGTTCCAGTAAGACCTACAGTTTCTGACTCACCCAATAATGCAAAGATGTTGTGACTGTACAGTGAAGGCATCTAATATTCTCACAAAGTACCGCTGACAGCTTGAGAACAGTCAACTGGATTCCTGTCATTAAGGAGATGTTCATAACGTGCAAAGCATCCTGACCTGAAACTTAATCTTTTCTACTCCTCAAAATAGAAAGCTTATTAGAGAAAATCTCAAGAGAAAGTATTTCCCAACACTCGAAACTGTAAACATGAAAACTCTGGTGCAGTAAACCACCTTTTAAGTCAGTCAATTCTTATAAGCCCTCCACTTCTATGGCGGGTTCTGACAACTGTCCTTCAGGACAAGGTGTCAGAGGTGGAAAGAGTTTCAATGGCCAGGCAGTTCCAGAGGGCATCAACCTTGGCTGTCCATCAGAGTAAAATGCCCAAGACCATACATCATGTTGGTTATAAAGCCCTCCAGGTAATTGTAATGTTGAGGCAGAGTTGAGAAGACAGAGATACTCCAATTTCACTGACAACAGGTGAAGTCAGGAAGACTCAGAGACCCCATGGCCATCTGAACTGTCTTGTGACCCAGGTCAGCTTCTTCACTACTCCTCAAAATTTCAAGGAAGGTGACTAACAATATCCATCAGGTGCTGACGGATTTCATGTTATTGCTTTGCTTCTTAGGAAACTGGCTGATATATCACTTAGCCAGAAATGTCCATACAGTTCCAGGGTAAGCTTTTATCAGACATAAAGTATTCGGTAAGAAGATCACAGAGAGAGTATGAGTTGTCTGAAAAAAATTCAACACTATCCTACTCCATGGAGGATGGGCATAGGGAAGGAGAATAATCAATGACTCTTTTTTTAAACCCCTCCTCGGGGCCTGCCCAGTGGCACAGCAGTTAAGCAGTTAAGCAGTTAAGCTGTGGAGCTGTAGGCAGCAGTGACAAGAGCTCAACACCCAGCAGGGGAGATTCCCACATGGTTCAGCAGACCTCTCCTGCCTCGCCCACTGCTCCCCTCAACAGTGTATTTCCGTCCATCTGCCTGTTCTGCTCCCCATTCTGTCTCTGGCGAACCTCTCGCCACCCCACGTCTCTGGCCTGTACCCTAGCTTGTATGCATAAATAAATAAATCTTTTTAAAAAAATAAAATAAAATAAATAAACCTCTCTTCGGGCTACAAAAACTTAGGATAACTTACAACTAGAACACACACATATTTATGCACGAGAGTTTTAGGAAAGACAAGATAAAGAGTCAGGAAAGGAAAGAACACTTTTAAGGATAAAATGAAAAATGCACATACAGAGACACTGAGCGAGCAATGAGCATTATTTGTGTTTGCCTGAGACTGAAAAAAATCCTAAATATTTATTAAAAGGGGTTTAGTGAAATAAATTATGAAAAGTTAATGTACTGTAATGCTATGCCATCATTAAAACACTGTGGTGACTCTCTATGCAATGATATACCAACTTAATTGAACTTTGGGCCAGAGCCAGACCTTTTACCTCTGAGGGAGGGATGTGGAAACAGTGACTGCCCCCAGGGAGGGCCCAGGAGGGGCAGGACCCGAGGAGCTGACATTCCTGGAACAATGAACCTATTTGTTTCAATGGAATCTTTTGTTCTGAGTCTATTCTTTTTCCTAAATAAAAATAAATAATAACACTAGGGCTATCATTTTAAAGAAGCATTTATAGTTTTTGGAGAAGTAGAAATTCAAGACTAATGAAAGGGGAAACCCAAGAAACTAAGAACCATAAAGTACTAACGGTTATATTTTAAAGCTGTCTCTTGACTTGTAAAGAAAAGGACAGGAAGCCTGGTGGCCCAACGGGTTAAGTCTCAGCACTATGAAGATATCAGCAGCTGGCCTTGGCTCCCCGGCCAGGGAGCTTCCCACATGGCGCGGCAGACCTCTCCTGACTCTCCTGCTGCTTGCCTCAGTGTATTTCAGTCAATCTGCCAGTTCTGCTCTCCACTCTGTCTCTGGTGAATCCTCTTACCTCCCCGCACCTTGGCCTACACCCCAGTTCTTAAGTAAATAAATCTTTAAAAAAAAAGGACAGGAGAGAAATGGTTGAATGTATAAAAAGCCACATGAGCTTACTGGAATGACAGTCCCAAGTCATGTCTAGACCACTCAGGAAACAGTAGAAACTCAAATTGTGTAGACAGCAGCCGTGTCCCCAGGCATCAGGCATGACGTCAAGGTGATCTCTTACACAGAACACACATTACTCACACTCTTACTCAGAACACAGAGCACACAGAACACACAGCCTGCGCCCTTGTGTGACCTCATCCATCCAGACACACTTCATAGGACAACACGGCCCCATCCAAGTGTCCCACCGCCTACTAGGTGGGTGAAGAATCTTGCTCATCTGAGGTGATGGCTCCACATTTTGGTCAAGTCCTATTCTGAAGACAATATACTATTGCATTTTATTCAGGAGATTTTAGGCAGAATAATGACTCCCATGTCTCCCCTTTGGTGTGTATATTAATTTGCATACTTCCCCCTGACATCACTCCTTTTTCCTTTCCACACACAAAGCCATGCTTCCTTACACTGGCAGAGGGAGAAAAGAATTTGTCAAAGACTATCTGATTTTGCTTCCCCCAAACCTAAACAGAATGGCTCCAGAGCTGGGGAGATCGGAGAGGACCTGAGGAGATAGTGCCTTGGGCCACCAAGAAGGGTCAGGGAAGCAGGGACCCTGGGAGGTAGGCCAGCTGTGCTCCACTGTGGACACCAAAAAGAGAGCAGGACCAGGAAGTAGAGAAGAGCATCCAGGGAGCCAAATGCTGATATCAGGGTGACAAAGGTCAGAAACCCTCAACGTTCCCCCCCATGAGCTGTCAGGAGAGACATGAGGGGAGGGGTGCTAGGGCAGCATTTTACATTAATTTAGTGAAAGGGTAGGGAATTCTGGGTCAGGATGATGTTGATATGAAGAAATAGAGATAAATTTCATTTCCTGCATACCTGAGTATGTGGGCTGCAGAGCTCACCAGCCTTCAATTATATCCAGAAACTGTTCCACAGTCTGATAATCTCTTGTACACTTACTCTAAGATGAGGAAAAAAAGAGATTTTGAATGTGAGTCCTCTTTTGCTTCTCGGTGTATTTTCACAATGAAAAGGCATAAACATGGCACATCCACATTCCTTCCCATTTTATTGTTGTCCCGGAGTTGCGTCCAGCATTACCATAACTTTTTGCCCTGGTTTGTTGTTTGGGAAAATAGGAGAGGCCCTAGACCAAGGTCAAGAAGAGCAGCGTGAGAGGTTCCGAGCCCCTGAAGGGTGGGTCCCTGCCTCCCCTCCACACCTCCCCAAGGAGCGGGGTAGGCTGCCGGCTTTGGAAGAATATGAGCCTCCTGGCTTCTGCCAACGCAGCTTATCTGCCAATGCACAGCAATCCTCAGGGCAGAAAGCATGGGCCTTCCAGAAAAACCCAACTGCCCGAGAAAGCCAAGGGCAAGTCTGGCAGCTCATTTTGTGCACTTACATGAAAAGGTCAAGTTTCCCATGATGAACAACTGTAGGTCAACAGAGCTTTCATTACTCATGAGGGCAGAGGTGAAGAAGGTTACAGAGAGTGATATTCAGGGACCAGGGATGTCCCACCTACAACCCCAAATTATTTAGGAGAATCCAGGCTAGATAGTGAATAAACTGCTCCAAGATGACAGCTGCAGAAAGGTAACGGCTTCTCATTGTGAGCTCATCTTTACAAAAATAACATGACAAAAAATCAGATTGACTGAGAAAAGCAGAAATTAGATATTAACTGTATCCTTCACTAATGGAAATAGAATGTTTGCCACTTCCTGAAAAATGGCTTTATAGAAGTGAGTGCCACATGCAATATTCTGATGGGAGCAGGTTGGGGGAGGAAGGGGTTCAGATCAAGTTACTCCTTCTGCTTTCCAGGCTAATGGGATTAATGGTCACCAATGTTCTTCAAAGAAACTGTAGCTGGAGAGCCACTTCTGGTTCCCATAAACCAACCCCTGCAGAATGAGTGGGACACACAGAATGAGTGGGACAGGATGCTGCCTAGTTGGGATTATCACCAATTGCCCCACCTCTGCTTATCCCACTTCTATCCCAGTCTCACCCCATTATATACCTTTCTACTAAAGGGGGGATGGATGTAATGCACAAATAATGACATTCTGTGTGAATCCCACCTTTGTTTAGTCCAAACATAGTTTTTTAAAAAAGCAATTTCCAAATTATTTCTCATATAACATGAATTTTGGTAAAATTAGAAAGTATAGCAAAATGGGGTCCATATCACCACTTGCCCACAATCAGTCAGAGCTAAAGAAGAGCTCCCTTTTTAAATAAGGAGTAATTCCCCAGTTCTCCATGGTCCCCACCACTCCCTATTGTCCCACTAACTTCATTGATTCTACTCACGTATAGGGTAACCTGTAGGCTTTTGGAATTGAGATCTCTAGGAAAATGGAGGCAGAAGACTTTAAGACCAGACTTTGTTATATTATAACTAGATGTCTCTTCTAGCATGCATTTAATCACTTTTTCAAAAAGATTTATTTATTTATGCATACAAGCTGGGGTGTAGGCCAGAGGTAAGTGTGGAGCGGGGGTGAGAGGATTCACCAGAGACAGAGTGGGGAGCAGAACAGGCAGACTGACTGAAATACAGTGCTGAGGGGAGCAACAGGCGAGTCAGGAGAGGTCTGCCATGTGGGAAGCTCCCTGGCCGGGTATCGAACTTGTGTTGCAGTGGCTCTGGATAGCCTCATAGTGCAACGGGGTGGTCCCCAGGAAAAAGGGTGTGTCCCAGGTTCCCTATCCCACCCAAGGTAGGGTGGAACTGAGCAGGATATAAGAAGCTTGAGAAGACACACAGAGGACACACAGAGGAGACAGAATACAGACAGAAGACAGGAGGAGGCAGAAGAAGGATGGAAAGCCAGAAGAGGCCCAAGGAGCAGAAAGACTTGTAAAGAAGCTGCACTGGCTTGGACTTATTGAAAGAGATGTGGGTGAGAGACCCGTGGGGAAGTTAACAATGGCTATGTTGATTTTGGTTTTGATTTTGTTCTGTTCTGCTCAGAATTGTCTGACTGTTTCTGACCCTTGTGTGTGGGTCCCTGCCAAAAGCTGTTCTAGACTTGTGGCAGCTTTCGAGACTTGCTTTGGGCCAATCCCGTTTGGGTGGACTTTTACCCACGAGGAGTTGGATAACATTGGGTGTTTCACTTAGATACTATATTCTCTGTCTTCTCTGTCTTTTCTAATTGTATTAAAGTTTCTTTCCACAAAAGGTCCTGTATGTTTTGCATTGATGTGGCGGATGGCAGACCCCAGTTAGACCAGGGCAGGCCTGCCTGCCCTGTAACAATAGTGCTGCAACTTAACCCGTTGGGCCACCAGGGAGATCCCGTATTTAATCACTTTTAAGTACAGGTTTCTCATCTTTAAAAGAAATCATAATACTTCTACTGGTACTTTATAGGGCAGTGGCGAGACTAACTGGGATGGTGCTTGAAATGGTTTTTAATGATTATACATAGATGATGGAGCTGGAACAATTTGCTGCACCTTCCACCACTTCCTATTAGATGTTCCTGTGAACAAGCTGATCCAAGAGCTTTTCTTCCACTAAAATCCTGTCGTATTTCTTCCTGACTGCACAAAGTGACCTGACACATCAAAGCTGAGGTCTTCCAGAAGATGCTGGGACAGAAAGAGAATAAGGAATACCAGGCTTCAACCCTCCCATCAGCCCCCCTCACAGGCCTCTACTCCACTGCCTGGGGATGAAATGTGACCATCTGCAGCCTGCTCAGCGTCAAATCCATAATTCCTTTGCTATGCAGGTTCACAAACTATGACCCTTTTATGTCAAACTCTTTGAAGGCTGGCCTAGCACCCACCAGGATCTGGAAGAATCTTTCCAAATTTGTTTTCTCAAAGGAAAATGCAGAACTTCCATTGAAAGGATCTGAACTTCTCAAGCCAGGGCCATGATGCACTAACAGTGATTGGGGCTGGCAAGTGTCTCCAGCTGTGCCAACTGTCTGCCTCTCACACTCACGTCACATAAACAAAGTTTTCTCTAAACCACCAATTTGATCACCACAAGATAAACACTGTGAGAAATAAATGGATAACAGCTCTTGTTCCAACTCCGACTCCAGTCCAGGGGAAAGGTCAACAGAAGAAGGAGTGAGACTCTAGCTGACTATGTTGGCTTAGTTGACACAGTTAGAGAGCTTCCAGCAGTGAGTGGAATGAATGTCTTGGTCACCTTGGAGAGAGACAAGTGTCTCCTTCGTCTTGTGAGCTGGGAGTTCCCTGAAGATGGGGACATGGCTTACTCACTTTTAAACTTATCCCATGAACCCAACCCAGCAAGGTTAGTCTATTTGATACACACTCAGGCGTCAAGTCAGGCATTCGCATATATTCATGTCTTTGCCAGCGGTCGCTCTTGCTGCCCCTTGACACCCTGAAAGAGCTTACTTAGCCTCTTCTCTGATTTGTGAAAAATCCATGTCTTCCTCAATACTTCTGCAAACTTGGGGGGCATTTAAATAAATGTTCAGAAATCAAAGAATTTGCATGAAGAAACGCAAGCAACTTAAAAAGTGACATTACATGATCCTGCCTTTCAAAGTCCTTCAATCACTCCCTCTTCACCCTGCAACCTGCTGATAGGACCGCTCAGACTTTCTCCTCATCCATTCTCACTTTCCCTGAACCTTTCCCAAAACCTCCAGATTCCCTTTTATTTCTGATGCAGAGCCAGCTACTGGCATTGTGACCCTGGCTACCTCAAGCTCCCTCTCCTTCTGCCCCCAGAATTCCCCAACCCAAGCAATTTTCTTCTAAACAAAAGTAATTTATTCCCCATGAGCAATTGTGGTTCAGGCTCTTAGAATAATAGTCCAGAGCACCCACTCCCCCAGTGGGGAGTCCCCTTTTTCACACACCTACTTCTTAATCCTACTATTTCATAAGGGCTGCTACATGTTATAAATTTTGACTCAGAACCAAGAAAGACCTGAAATGACAGCTTTGTCCTAGAAATGAAATGGAGTCTTGCTATTCTACTTATGGACACTTCCAGGTTTCTATCTCAAACTGGAAGCCAAGAAGTACAGCCAAAGTGTATATCCTTTACAAACTTTAGGAAATTCTTACTATTAAAATGTATTAGAGAATTTAAATGGACTATATTTTATGTTTGGTTCCCCCCAAACAGCTTGTAAGACCAGGATTTGGGGTCCATGCAGTTTACATGGGAGATGATTTCAAGAAGTACAGTGGGGCAACGGAGAAATGGAGTGGAAAGGATGAAAGCTGGCAACAGTGTGCTCAGGAAGGTCACTTCTAGGAGCCAGTAGAGTTCAATGCCCAGAGATGTGAGAGTGCAGGCAAACACGGTCTGGGCGCATGGAAGAGGCACGAGGACAGCAGGCATGGACCCTCCTCTCCAGTCTTCACTGGTCGCTGTGCCATGCTAACTTGCCCTGCACACACTAGTCAGAATCAGCCGATGACTTCTGCAGTGGACGGGAATATGGGTCAGACACTGAGTCCACTTACCACTAAGAACTAAGGTGACTTTTCCCCCTTAGTAATTAGCAGAGCGCCACCTATGTGCAGACTGTTATCTTATTTGTGTCTTCCACCATATCTATGCAATGAATTTTCTCCCATATGAAATCAGGATTTAGAAGCTTATACAATTATGTACACATTGCAAAACAATTTAGATAAAAATATTCATTTGGTCCTCGTTTAATCTAACTGGATCATCTTCTTCTTAGAAATAATTTTGGAGAAGAAAGAAGATAAGAAAAGAGCTAGAATCTTAAAGGGCTAGTAGTTCTCCCTGGTTTAGCACATACTGGATTGTCCCCTCTGTGCTGGTCCTCAGGGACAGAGCGGTGCACAAGCAGACAAGCTTTCTGCTGCCACCGAGCCAGGGAGAGGATCGGTAAATGTAGTTTCACAGCTAATTATGTAATGATGAGTCATGCTAACAAAACAAGATAAAAGGTAGGTCCGGCCTAGCCTGGGAGATGGAGAGAGGCTTTTCAGACTAAGAAATACTTGCATTGATTTTTGCCAAATCATGAGAGATTGACAGGTGAAAAAGGGATATTGAAAGTAACACCTGGATGTGCGGTTAAGAAAGTGTCAGCTGTAGAAAACAGCATGTATATCTACCCTGTGGCAGGAAACTGCTGGGTTGGTTAAAAGAAACTGAAATGGATCAGTGAGTGTGAGACAGAACTAAGAAGAGATCAAAAGGGTTAGGGCTAGGTTAGAGATAAGGGTTAAGAGGTAGCCAAGGTCTTGCTTGGTGCTGGTGAGGGGTTTGGTGTTCTCAGAACCGCGGGAACCCTGAGAGTTTGGAGGCCAGGAGTGGTATTTTTCCAATCTGTTTAAAGATGATGGAGTTAAGTATAAATACTACCACCTAAATATTTTGTTTTCAATACTCAAGTATGACTCTTCTGAAGTTCTGATAAAAATTATTTTAAATATAATGCTTAGTTTGCATCCGACATTAACCCGTTTCTGGAAACCAAGAATAGTCATTCACTGGCCCTGCTCCCAATAGCCACATGGGGGCAGCACTTCACTATGGCCACTGCTGCAGGGGTGTTCTGAGCACAGCAGATGTTGCAGACCCTGGTGGGTCTTGGGGAACACATCCGCCCAGGAGGTTGTTGAGCTAGCAGCTTTCTGGGCTGTGCACAAAATACAGAGGAGGTCGTGGCTATTTGGGGGCACACTTTATTTATTACCCATGCCTCCAGTGTGTGTTCTTGTCCCTATTTCAGTATGTAACAGAGTCCATCCCCAAGATGGCCTCTCCAAAATTTTAAACTTCGATTCTTTCCCCAAGCTGTGAATGGATGACCATCAATCTGAGACAGCCAATGACAGGCCCTCTCCCCAGGGACCTGGATTGATCTGGTGATCAAGCAAAGCAGCTCTTGCAAATGGAGTCCTCAAGGTCAGCCTTCCCACCGGGCTGGCAGTGGTATTTGAGTCCCTGTGACATCCAGCTAAGGTCCAGCCAGGGAGCCCACTGCACTACTCTGAAAAAAATTAGACATCAAGGTAAGCTTCTTATTTTCAATTCTACAGACACAGATGGAGAGATATTATATTCTAGACTCACACCTGGAATGGGAAGTTATGTTGAATACTCGTAACATGCATATGAGCACAACTTTAAAATGTCTATAGATTAAAGCAAATGACAATTTAAAAAGAACAAAATAGAAACAAAAATACAAAGTATCCTGACCCAGGTCACAGAGATTGCAAAAGACCCCACTGGAATTTGGACCACTAAAGTTTTCATTCTTTCTCTTCACTATGCTACCAAACAAACCAAAACAAAACAAACACACAAACCAACAAAAACAAACACACAAACAACAACAACAACAACAACAAAATGAAACAAAACTCAGGAATTTCTAACTAAATCAAAAGCCCCAGATACCACCCACATCTATACCACTATTCAGTGAGGCAACAGACTTCAAGAGCAATTTAGTGTGGTTTGATTGCTAAAAGATTGTTCTTTACAAATTCAGGAAGCATTCAAAGATTCACAAGGAAGGCAGTCTCCATAGTCAATACTGTTTAAATGAGTTATTTTTATCTAAAAGTCAGCTATATTCTGGTGTTGTCCAGTTCTGATAAAACTGAAGATCTTCATTCTAGACAGTTTTAATAGCCATCTATTTATTAAGAGTCTGTCGTAATGCTAAACTTTCTATTTTAAACATTGTTTTGGTTCTCCAATTTCCATTTTGTATGGCATCCTTTTCTCTATTGAGAATTTCTGTCTTTTCATTTATTATGAACATGTTTTCTTTAACCTCATTGAGTATAGTTATAGAAAGTCTTTAAAATTCTTATGTGCTGATTCCAATTATCATTTCCACATTGGTTTCTGTTGTTGTCATTTTCTTGCTTCTTAATATATTGAGTGATTGAGGGTGGTATTCTGACATTGTGACAATAATGCTGAATTATTTTCTAAGGAAAGTTTTAATGTTTGCTTGTTTGTTAGGTTTTTTGCTTGTTTTAGCAGAGAAAATAACTCAGTCAGACTCTAACTAAAAACTCTCTTTTCCCAGGGAAAAAAATGAATCTCAAGTCATCTTCATCTTAATCTTTATCTGGACTTCTTGGAGCTGGGGGTCAGGGGTCATCCAGAGAGGCAGGCAGAATTATGCACAGAGTGTGGGACACTCTTCTTGACTTTTCTTTTCCAGGATTCTCACTTTCCAGTGGCTTCAGTCACTGTAAGCTTTGACTTCTGACTTTAAGTCTGTAAAGAGACAAATCATCTTTTGGAATTTTAATCTCTCAGTGTGGCTCAGGCAAGGGCCTGCCCTGTTCTGGCTTCCAGAACAAAAATGGACAATTCACACAGTGCCATTCACTCCTTTCAAGTGACTATCTCTCCTCTGAACCTTCAGTGGTGTGCATTTTAATTACAATCATGTGTCACTGAACAATATTTCACTCGTTGGTCGACCCCGTATACAACCATATGGCCTAGGGTGCAGTAGGTTATACCATCTATGTTTGTCTGAACATCTTTAGTTTAATATGATCCCAATTACTTATATTCTGTTGCTTTTCTGGTTTTTTGAGATGAACCCACAAAGACATCACTGACGCTTATGCTGTGAAATGTTTTGCATCTAGTTTCTTCTATGTATTTTATGGTTTCAGATATCACATCAAAAGCTTTTTATCCATTTTGAGGTGTTTTTTTTTTTTTTTTGTGAGTGGTGTGAAATAGTGACCAAGTTTCATTGTTTTGAATGTGACTGTCCAGTTTTCCCATCGCTGTTTATTGAAAAGGTTGTCCTTGCTCCAATATATGTTCTTGGTGCCTTGTCATAGTTTTAACTGTCCATATAAGTGTCAATTTATTTCTGGGTTTTCAATACTATTCTATACTATACTATTTTCTGTTTCTATACTATTTCAGTACTATACTATTCTGTCTCAGATTGCGACACAACCTCTACTAGGCACAGCCATCTTCGCTCAGCTTGGTTGATTCTCAGCCATCAACATAAGCCATGTTCTGAATTGCACAGGGCACAATGGGGAGAGAGGTGCTTAGGAATAGTCACTGGGGAAGTTGGGACCTTCAGAAGTTCCCTTGGGAAACAGATTTGGAATGATGAACTGTGGCTCCTCCTTTCCATTTCCAATGGGAAGAAAAACAGTGTTCATGAGGGCTGAAAACTGAGTTAGTAGGGAAAGATAACCTACGACTTTCTGAAGATGTACAGAGAATGTTCTTTGGAATTCTTGAAGGAAGATTGCCAAACCTCCTTAACTGGAGAACTGTTGACATAATCACAATCTCCCCTGTGTCTCTGGAGAGAACAAGACTTCCTTTGGGCCCCAGAATGAAAACTATCATCTTAGCTGTAAGACTATATTGGGAGCCCACTATTTGCTAAGCAATCTGCTCCACACTGCCTAACTCCTCTGCATTTTTCCTTCTGAGTAGCAGGACCAATATTTGTGCTTATTTGTGGCACTGAAGAAAAAGAGGCTGTATATCAGGCCTCTGGTACGGAGCAAAGCACATACCAGACCTCCTCTTTCCACCTCCACATTACAAGAGAGGGGGCCTTAAAGGGAGGTCCTTTGTACTAAATCTGTATTTTCACCTTTCACTCTAAATTAGTGCCCTTTAATTTAGAGTCCTTTAACACCCATTGTGCTAGTTGATTAACATCTACAAATGTGAACCTGTATCCAGTGGCACAGGCCCAGGCAGGGGAGGAAGTGTAAAGGTAAATTGAACAGATACTACACCTTTTAGGAAGCTAGTATAGGGTGCAATAAAGTCACAGAAAACCTCACTAGGGTCTCCCTGGTGGCGCAGCGGTTAAGCGCTGAGCTGTGGAGCTGTCGGCAGCAGCGATGTGAGTTCGACGCCCAGCCGGGGAGATCCCACATGGTGCAGCAGACCTCTCCTGCCTCGCCCGCTGCTCTCCTCAGCAGTGTATTTCTGATCTGCCTGTTCTGCTCCCCACTCTGTCTCTGGTGAAGCCTCTCGCCGCGCCACACCTCTGGCCTGTACCCCAGCTTGTATGTATAAATAAATAAATCTTTAAAAAAAAAGAAGAAAGCCTCACTAATCCAAATGGAGTCAGTGAAGCAGCAGCATCAGTTTCCTTGACGCTTGTGAAAAAGGCATTGTCTTAGCGCCCTTGCACCCAAACCCCACCCAGAATTGCTGTACAAGAAATTGCGTTCTAATAAATATAGAGGGAGCTCAATGTGTGCTAGAGAAGTGCAGATATAGATGTCTAATTGCAATGAGTACACACTTGTGCCAGGTCGAGGGACATTAACACGAAGGAAATTGTCTGCTGGGAGATGGATTTGGAATAGCATCACAGAGGCAGAGGCACCTGATTCTTCATTAGGTCTTGAGGAATGAACAGTATCTGTTAGATGGGAAAGCCATTCCTGCCAAGGGGAACACCACCCATGGTGAACAGGGTAAAACTCTGTGGGATGCAGATTCTGCTAATGGGAGATTTCACTGCAACCTTGGTAGAGTTTAGGGGTGGAAAAATGGAAGAAACTGATAGAGGAAATAGGAACGAATTTCTAGTCATGAAGCAAAGAAGCAGAATGCAATCCAACTAAAACAGTACTAAAGCAATGCAAAAGAGAACTTAAACCAGCTCTAAACAGTGCTGGGGGCAGTGACCAAAGTGAGGGAGGGGGACATGTCACTGTCCCTGGGTTCTCATCTGCATGCACAATTGTAAAGCCACTCAGGTTCAGGCTCCAAAAACAACAGGGTTTATTTAATAAACAAGAGACTGGGGGGAAAGGAAAGAGGTTCTAAGGTCGCGAGTGGCCGTGTATCTCACGCCAGATAGTGTCCGCAGTGTCCAGAAGCCCCAAACAAAAACCACTCGTGGAAGATGAGGTGACGGTGACGCCGCAGCAGCCCACAGCAGCAGCCCGAAGGCTGGGCCGGCTGCTGCACAGACAGCGGTGCCAGAGAACCGGAGGCTGTGGACAGCTCTTTGAGATGCTGGGCCAAGCCCGATTATGCTCCCTGCAGAAAATGTCAGAGGCAGGACCAGAGGTGCAGTGGTGAAGTCTGCACAGGTGTGTGGAGGCCTGGAAGTCCAGAAGCCACTGACTCCCACAAAGGCATTCCATTTTTCTCTCTCTTCAGAGGCCATCTGCTGAATCCTTCTTCTCCCAAGGCGGCCCAACGAATCTTTCTCTCTCCTTGGAGGCTAGCTACACACTGACTCAAGGTGGCTCTTGTTCTTGCTTATATCCCCTTCAGAGTCCCGACTCCACAAGCCTTATTGAGCCATTTTCAATCCTAAGTGTTTGATTGGACTGTCTAACACCAAACATCTAACACCAAAATTTCCATTTCCCCATCCCAATAATTAACTAATGTGGTGAGTTTGAACCTGATTGGTCCACTTAGCTCACAGTTAGTTCATACTTAATTGGCCCATGTTAGAATCCTGGAGCTAGATATCAAAGGAAGAACATCCCAACCCAACCTGCACTTGGGTCAGGGAGGCTAGTGGGCCTCTTAGCTCCAGGGAGCCGTGCCTGGAATTGGCCTTGCTGAGGCTGGGGGAGTGGGAAGTACCTCAACCTCAGCAAAGCCGCCTTGTTCTGCAGCCTCCGGGGGACTGTGGGGATCTGGTTACACAACCACCATCCAGTTCTCTCAGTCCTGGAAGATGAGTTTCCGCACCATAATCTGGGAATGGAAACGTAGGGGTCCACTTTAGGGAGGAGAGGAAAAGCAAGTCATAGTCATGTTTGAATGGAGAGTATGAATCAAAGTGAACTTCGGAAGAAGAGTAGACTCTCAAAGGCCAGTAAAGAGTGTGCATGAGGAGAAATGCCCCAGATAGGTGTGTGTGCTGTTAAGGTCAGAGGGTCTGACATTCAGGCATGATGTCTGCTAATCATTACCCAAGGTCCTGTAATGTGGCATTTCCCCAAGGCCTGGCATCGTTGGGTATGTGCCTTTAGTGGATGTACAGGCCCCAGCTCAGGCATTACCTGGCAAATGGATGGGTTTCTACCTGATGTACATAGACCAGGTCTTGATGCCAGGTTTTTGAGAAGAGGAAAAAGCTTACTGCTGATTTATTGACAAGGATATAGGAGGTAAACTCAAATCTACCTCCCTGATTAAGAAAGAGAATGAGATTATAGATTTTGGGGGATCAGGGTTGAGAAAAAGTAAGTCAATTTTTATTGACTGAAAATCAGTTAGGGGTAAAGAAACATGGAGTTGGCAGAAATTCATTGGCTAGTTACAGGGCAATTCATACTTGAGCATGGTTGAGGAGACATTTCTGCAGATAAATGGAGTTTTAAATTTCTCTTGGTGGGCTCCTCACCTCTAGGTAACCCCCTCCTCTGCATACTCAATCTTTTAGTCCTAGCCAGAGTTGGAGCTCAGTTAAGTTTAGTTAATAGCCTCCAGGTCTGCTGTGTCTATAAAAGCAAGTATAGAGAAAAGTTGAGACGCTTTTCTTTGTGATCTTAGGGTCAGAGATCAATTTAATCATGTAGACTTGGTTGAAAGAAGACAAGACTCCCATCCAGGAACAGCCTGACTGGTCAGCATTGTGTCCTAAGGCTCCTGTGTGCTCTCCCCCTAAGGCTGACCAGTGGGACACCTGTGCAATCCCAGGCCAGTTCACAGATGCAGTTTTCCTTCTGACTCCATGTTTCTTATTTGAAGAAATGAGAAGCAGACAGGAAACTCTAGACTTTGGTCAAGAAACTACCCCATAGTAGGAAGGTTCAAATTATAGGGTCACTTTTTTTGAGGCCAGAGGGTGATTTCTTTCTTACTGTCTTCATCTCCCCTCAATAGACACAAACATGCTTTTCAATTTTCTTATAGCTATGTTTAAAAATGTAAAAAGATACAGTCACAGATAATTTTTAAATATATATTTGACCCAATAAATTCAAATTGTTATCTCTTCAATATGTAGTCAACATGAAGATCATCAATAACACAGTTTATAAACTCTGTACTATGTCTTTCAAATCAAGCTGCATTTTACACTTAGAGCACATCTCGACTTGAACCAGCCACATTTCAAAGGATTCACTGCAACTGTGATGCCGCGCTCCCGTGTTAGGCAGAGCAGCACTGGGTATCTGTAATTCAACTGGGTTCTCCTAGTGGTGTAATCTCAGGATAATTCAAGGAGACTTCAGTTAATTTTGCAATCTAAACTTGTCGTCGGTACGAATATCCCCTGTCTACAGGAGATACCTTCTAAGACCTCCAGTGGATGCCTGAACTTGAACATACATAGTTTTGTTCCCTACTTATTCTGGTTTTTCCTCTATACACATGCCTATGATCAAGTTTAATTTGTAATGTAGGTACAGGAAGATATTAATAGTGATAAGTAATAATAAACTAGAAAATTACAATAATATACTGTAATAAATGTCGTCTGAATATCCTCTCACACTCAAAATATCTTAATTTATGTAATACTTTTGGACCACAGTTGACCGAGAATAACTGAAACCAGATGAAAAAGAAGCACTGAGGAGAGGGGACTGCTCCACTACAGTTTATCTAATCTTCGCCCCAGCTTCCATCTCAGCAACTCAGTGAGTGTGGGCAGCACCAGGAGGAGAAAGGACCCACACTAGAGAGAGCGTGAGTCATCTTCCCAGGCCCTCCCTGTCTGTCCCCATTTGTTCCAAAAAGCTTAAGCCTTGGTCAGGAAATGGTCTGCTTTTCTGGAAAATTCATGTTAGCTGGTGTTTTTCTAAGAGCGTGCTAATTCGTTTAATTGGTGCGGTGGTTAAAAGCATGAATCCTGAGCTGGGAGCCCACTCGGCTGCCTACCAGCTGTGCAGCCCTGACAAGTCACTCTGTTCCCAAGCCTCTCTATTCTCATGTGTAAAATAGGGGCCCAGGAGCACCTACCTTGGGGAGGGGGGAGGGAGTCAATGAGTTCATATGTGAAATACGCTTAGGACGTTGCATGCATTACACACTAGATATACATCAGCTTCGATTTCCGTCACTGCTGTTGGCTTTGCTGCTGTGGTGATTATTCACGGTGAGCTGGGAAGTAGAAAATGTATTCTCAAATTCTCCCACAATTAATACCAGACTCAAAAGGGACTCGGGATTGTCATAGTTAGTAAATAAAAATACAGAATATACCCAGCTAAATTTGAATTTTAGGTAAATAAGAAATAATTTTTTAGTGTTTAAGAACATCCCATGCAATGTTTGGGGCTTACTTACACTAAAATTGTAATTTTTGTTTATCTGAAATGTAACGGGGTCCTGTATTCTGTGTGCACCTCTAATCTAGGAGGGGCTTTGCTCCTCACTGTCCCCCTTGCTCTTGATGCTCTGGGCTCACATCCACATACACACTACTCTTGCCTCCAGTCTTTGAAAAGGGCCAGAGAGAGAAGCAGAGTCTGGGATGGAAATTTTTATTGATCAGGACTAAGAAGGCCGTGAGGGAGGCTGAGGAAGGTCAGGACAGAGAAGCAGACAAGCTCCCCTAAGGACCTGGCATGGGCCTAAGCCCCCGGATGCCCCACAGTGTGTGTGACTCAGGTGGGCCCTCCCAGAGGGGAGGGATCCAGCCTTTTGTACACCTGAGTCAGTCACTGACCACAGGCTGTGAAAGAGGCACGTCACCCCTGATCTGTAGTGTCCTGGCACCTGGCTTGCTCCCCACCTGTCACCATCACATCCAAACACAGAACCTGAACTCCAGGCTCAGGGACCTCCCTGGCAGTGCCGCTCAGTGGCTGTCAGTGCGATGGTTCAAATAAACTCACCAGACCTCACCTTGGGCAAGGCAGATGCTTCCTCATGTGAATAGAGAGGCAGCCTGTGGGGGGGACTGAGCTGCCCCCGCTGTGCTGTGGGAGCACTCCCCAAGCGCAGTCCGCAGGTCAGTCCATTGAGCTGCCTGCAAATGCTTGTTTCAAGCAGTTGTTTGGCAAATGTAAAACAGACATAGGGTTGAAAAAACGCAGTTTTGTTCAAGAGCTCTTGAAAAATCACCTGCATCTTTTTTTTAAATCTAGAAATTCATAAGGATAGGCTGTATATTTTGACGAAATTATCTGGATGCCTTGGTTGTTAGATTTCAAATGAATAAAACAAAACCAACATTTATTTAAAAGATCACCTTACCCAAGGTCTTAACATTGAGGCAATTAGAAACTTCTTTGTGATGGGTGAAAAGGCACCTGGCACTTTGCATTTGCTTTTAGAAAGGGGCTTATTTCAACTGAATACATCTTTTTCAAAAGACGATTGCTATTTAAAGACTGCAGTTTAGAAAGAAATGATGCGGAGCAGAGAGGTATGCAAGGGAGCAGCTGCAGTTGCTTTTCAAAGCCTTGCACTTGTACCAAGGACTTGGGGGACATGGAAGGAGACACTTGAAAGAGACAGAGACGTGGGAGAGAGACCTGAGACCAGTGGGGTGTGTCTTCTGTCCCAGGTACAGTAGGGGATGAGTCTCTTTCCATACTCACCACATGTAATGTTGACACTGCTTGGTAGTGATAACAGGAGCCATTGACCCTAACAAGTCACTTTACAAGGAAAGAAACCAAGGCAGGAGGGTGACTGGTGAGTGGACAACACACAGGAAAGTCGGGAGCAACGACCACCGGCCGTGCCTCATACTGGCCCCCACTTGGATCCTTTACCAGGAACCCACAGACCACCAGGTATGAGGTGAATTTTTCTAGTAAATGTGGGACTTACCACACCTGGGGACTTATTACACAGCAGGGGAACTCGGACCCCACCACCCACCCACATGTATGTAATCCAGCCAGAGAAACAGATCAAGATGTACTGGGATAGGGAAAGGAGACTTCATTTTATGCAAAATGGAGGAAGCAAGGTATAGTGAGGGAATGGGTCTGAAGGCAGATAGACTTCCCCACAAGTTCCCTTCTTCATTCTTGAGGTGTGTGTAACAGAATCCCCCCCACACACCTATACCTCACCTTCTGAATCTATAAAGGGGAGCTAATACCAGAGTGGCTGAGGCAAGAAGAAAGGAGCTAGCCCCCCCCAACACACACACATACACATTTATACACACACTCATTCACACACATGTATACAATGCTTGCCATAGAGTTAGCTCAGATGTGGGATGCAATAAGTGTACATTCCTCCTCCCTCCTCCAGAAAAGATTTACCCTGTGGGCTGTTCCTCAAATAATGACCTTCACAGACATATGTAAAGTGGATAGCATGTTCTAGATGTCTTTGGGAGGCATCCATGCCTCTCATGTGAGCAGCCTGTTCTTCCTCCAGCCTTTCAGGACTCCGTGCCTCCTTGTGGTGGCAGTCAGCAGGCACCTCTGCCTCCTTTCCTGAACCCGCCTCACACCCCTGTGGGTCCTGTCAAAATGCAGATTCTGATTGAGAAATTCCAAAGACACCTTTGTGACAAGTTCCTGGCTGGAGGCCAGACTGCTCCTCTGTGACCACACCTGCCTGCCCAGGAAGCGGCAGGGGGGGTCCAGGCCACCCAGGTAGTCCTTGAATCCCAGCTTGGTCTACAAGAAGACAAGGGCTAAGAAGAGCTCCTAAGAGTTGGTGGGTATTCGATTATTTATTATTTATTCAGCAGGTATTCACTGAATGGATGTTCTATGGGCCCAGCATGGCTTTGCATACCAGCTCTTTTATGATATAAAAAAAAAATCTCCCTTTATGATGTGATCCTCTTATAAAGTAGTGTGCTTTGTACTGTCACTCTGTATAGCCTGTTTTTGAGCATGATCATGGAATTCTGGAAAGTTTCCACCCACAGGTATATCTGTGAAATTGTGTTATTTCTAACCACTTAAAGTAGGAATAAACATATTGCAAGAAACAAAGAAATATACATAAAAGGGCTGTAGCCGGTAAGCGTCCCCCAGCCCTTCCACACAGGACAGGGCGTTCCAGCCAGCTCAGCAGCCAGCTTTGTAGGCACAAGTCCCACCCAATCACCACCCATTGTTTGGAAGAAAGACCCAAGTGCCTTCACCACTGTGCAGAGATCTAAACTTCTGATTTCACCCCTCAGGTTTCAAGTTAATCCAGAAACTTGTGCATTGTACTGTTTATGTGTTCCAAAAGTGAGCCCATGGAAGTGAGACAGCTTGCGATCTGTGTGTGTTATCTTTGTACCCTGTTTGAAGGGGAGGAAGATCTTTAAAATAACAGCTGTTATCTTGGGTGTTCTCATCTGCCAAGTATTGTCTAGATCTTCACATGGTAACAATGTTAAAATTACCAGGAAGATCATTATCTCCATAATACTGCTGAGATGTTTAACAAGGCAGGATAAGGAAAAGGAAAAGGAAGATAATTTCGTGCCTCCCCAGAGACCTGGCGACCTTCCCTGGTGACTGGACGGAGGAGCATTCCGAGGGACAGAAGAAGGAGCCTCCATTTGATGGTAAAACTACTTGAAACACACTAATTAGGTAGGTAGAATAGACACAACTGGGGTCTGAAAAAATTAGGGCTTCCAAGAATAAGGGGGCAAAAAGAATATCAGTTTTAACAACAGTTGAATGAGTTACAATAAATTCCCTTTTCCACCCACTTGTGAATATGGTTTCAGTGCTATTTGGTAGATTTTTGCAAGTGCCTGTGGCTTGAAGCGACAATATCCCAAATCCTTTAGAGAAGTAGATGTGGAAGAAGAGAAAAAAACAGCATGATCCTTTTCAGCCAGCAGAAAGAAAAAAGACAGTTGGGGTATGTAAGAAAAGAATAATTTCTTTCTCTCTGTTCTGATTTCAAGTATAGTTAATGGTTATTATGAAATATTTAGGGGGGGAAACAGATCTTAAAAATGAAAAAGAAGAGCCATCCATCAACCCTGATAGTAACTTGAGTATTCTTTCTATGCATTTAGGCATACTTTACAAAAAAGTGTCCACAGTCAAAGAACTCCCACATACTTTTTGCTTAAATGCACCAATTGATTACATTGTGTCCCATTATCATTCTCTCAGATGCTTTCTCTCTGTCTAAACCATTTGAGAGTGATTTATAGACACCTGTATACTTACTCCCCAAATATTTTAACTGGGTTTTCTTAAGAAAAGGACATTCTCTGACATAAGCACAGTAAAAGAATTAAAACCAGGTGATTCAGCAGTGAACAAAGGTATTAGCAAATCACAGGCTGTGTGTGATGTTGTCCGCGGTCCCGGTGAGCCTTTGGTAGTCTTTCCTCCTTCCCAGCATCCGTCCAGAATAACACAAGCATTCACTACCAGCTCTCTTGAGTCTCCTGGCACTGGAATAACCCCTCAGCCTCTCAAGGTATTCTTGACCTTAAAGTTGTAGAAAGTATATTCAGTCGTTTTTACAGATCTCTTGGGTTAGGTTTGCCTGTCATTTCCTGAAGAACTGACTCAGATCATACCTTCTGGGCAGTGGAGCCGCAGACCTGCACAGTGTTCTTGTCAGGATGTCATCTCCAGTGTTATGTGCTGTCTTCTTTTTTTTTTTTTAAAGATTTATTTATTTATACATACAAGCTGGGGTACAGACCAGAGGTGTGGGGTGGTGAGAGGGTTCACCAGAGACAGAGTGGGGAGCAGAACAGGCAGATCAGAAATACACTGCTGAGGGGAGCAGCGGGCGAGGCAGGAGAGGTCTGCCGCACCATGTGGGATTCTCCCCGGCCGGGCATCGAACTCGCATCACGAGCTGTTGACAGCTCCACAGCGCAGCTCTTAACCGCTGCGCCACCGGGGAGGCCCCTATGTGCTGTCTTCTGTCCCAGTAGTGCTAATTTGAGTTCTCATCCTTGCTCTGCACAGTGAAGTTACCATATTTTTACACCGATTTTTAAAGGCAAAATCCCAGGCACTGTTATGGAAGCATCAACCAACAATGTTCCTAGGATTTTAAGTGACAAAAGACAAAGAATATTGCTTGAATTCTCCAAAGATGGTGACTAGAAGCAGTCAGCAGCATATGGGCATTGAGAAAGAGGGTCTCTGTAGTGCTAGAGGAGATTTCCATCTTCCATTTTCCATCTTCCATCCTATGAGGCGACTGTGGGAGAGGTGGAGAAGTCAATAAGTAGAAAAGCAGCAGCCTTGGGCCCAGGAGAAAGCCGCAGAGGCCAGAGACATCTCCAACCGAGCGGACTGCAGGCTGACCCGCACACCCAGCATGCCATCACACCAGGAGTCAGGCAAACCTCACCATCACCAGAAGAATAAACAAAAGATGTTTGACTAGACCCACCCTTCCACGTTAGACATCCCTTAAGATTTTATGACCCACTCCCTGCATTTCTCACATTCAGATTTTACCAGCCTGCCGAGATAAGGATCCCCTAAATGTATACAATGCACTCCCCACCCCTTATCTTTTCCTAAGGCTATTACAGATACCCTCTTTTAAAATGAATGCTTTGTGGTAGAATAATTAATGTGATTCTTCTATCGTGGGCAGCCTTGATTCACAATGTACATAAGCTGGAACAGGAGAGTGGCTGCAGCTGACCAGAACTCCTGGTTTCTCTCCCCACGTAGTCCTAATTTTTGACTCTGAAAATAAAGCTCCTTTAGTAACCTTCTTAATGGGATGACTTCAGTTGATAGCATCACACAAGGGCATTGGGGATGCTGCCCCCAAAAGTCAAGGACATGGACTCTCAAACTTGACCATAATCAGAACCTCAGTGGGGATTCTGGGTTGCCCCTCACCCTGCTTGGTATCAGAATCATCTAGAGAGTATGTAAAATGTAAACCCCAGAGCTTGTCTCCCCATCCACCCCCAGTTCTCAAGTCAGTAGTGAGACTTTGTGAAACCATGTGATCTGGGCAATACCGAGAAGCACTTTCTGGAGGAAAGTGATAGCGCTGCAGGAGTAGGGTCAAGTCATCACTCAACAAATATTGACTTTCAGCATGAATAGTCTTAGTAAAATAGACCAGTTGGAGCTTGCTGGTGTAATTGCTCCTAATGCTATGAAAACACATTTCCCAGGGCTGTTCCAGATGCTGCCTTTGAAGATGACCTTCACCCAACTTCTGGGGAGCTGGCAGAGAAGAGCAGAACTCACATGTGAACCTTACATCGCCTCCTTTTACTTTGAGTGTGACCCGATGCACACTTTCCTAGCCACGTTAACCTCTTCAGACTGTGCCAACAATCCAAGATCCTCCAGTGCCGCCACCACCCAGAATCTCCTGCTGACTGTCTAAGCCATGAGATGTTCTCTCCTCTGAGGCAAAACCACGAGGATGCCATCAGGACTAGAACAAACAGGAGTGGGGAGCCTTCTGCTCTGGTCTTGAGGGCCTTAGATGGCTCTGCACCACAGGTGCTCCTGGCTCCATCGCCGTCCCCTCTCTGATCTAGAGAAGTCTGAGGAAGTCTTATGTAATCTCCCACCACGAAGCTGGTCCAGTAGGAACTCCCTCCTCATGCTTCCTGAGTCCCAATCCAGCCTCCAGTCTGACCCCCACGCGCTGGAGGCCTATGTTTAGCTGCCCACCTCCTCCCACAGTGGATTGTGAGCAAGCTCTGGAGGGAAGAAACAGGCTTTTTGAAGAAATAGGCTCGGTTTTTGTCTCTGTGTCTCTCAAAATGCTCGGTCCAATGTCTGGGCCTACAAAACCTAGATGAATGAAGGAATGAATGAGTGATTAAATAAATGAGTAAACTCCCAAGACAATCAGGATGCAGAGCTAAAAGTTGACATCTAAGCTGTGGAGGCGTAGGGTCCAGGACACGCGGCAGGGGAGTAAGCTGAGCAAAGCAAGCCAAAGGTCAGTGTCCATGTGCATTTGGTGGAGGGGAAGGGTCACTGCTGATACTTGAGTTTAACTAGTCCCAGCGACTGGGAAGTGATTAAGTAGCAGGCAGAGGGGAGACCTATGCAGTTACAGAGACAGAAAAACAGGTACAAATATTTCCAGCAGGAAGAGGAAATCTGTTCCACTCCCCATACCCCAAACTTCCTGTTAAATGTTGTTCTTCCACATTTTCCAAACTCGAAACCAGTGCACCATTGGTCCATTTTACCCTCTGTTTTATCTTGACCAGATTTTAATTGGGCTTCTCTCTTCAGACAGCTTTCTTTTCACTGAGAAGCAATAATTCAAATGCAGAGAGATCCACAAAACATTGTGTGGGATAAAAACTCAGCCAGCACCAACGTCCATGAGCTTGGAGTCTCTGGTTTTCTGAGAGGCTGGTGGAAACCTGGGGCACTTCCACTGATGAAGAGGAGCAAGGCAGGAAGCGGTCCCAGCTTGCCCATTTGATTCCCCACATACATTCAGCAGGACAAGGGAGCAAGGAGCCTGTTAGGACAACCTCTGGTCACAGACGTCCTGGCAGGCCACACTTATTTTTCCAGAATGCGTAATACTCTAACAAGTAGCACGGCTTGCCCCTGTTAATCCCTTGCCATTGGGCTGCCTTCTCTGCTAGTTTGGTTTTGCAATTGCTTTTCTCTTTTCCTGTGTAAGATTTACATCAACATCACATTTCAGTGACAATAAAAATGGTTCTGGCACCTTCCAAAGAGCATAAACCCAGCAAGCCATTAGTAATGAAAGGAGCTGTCAAGCATTGCTCTGAGCACACTCAGCAGGACGGCACAATCCAATTTTTTGAATATTCAGAAAAGCAGACCATATAATTAAATGACTTTATTATGATGACTGTTTTCTACTGCAGTTATTTGAGTCATATTTGATGACTCTTTTTAATATAAGTGATTTAAAATATTTCTAAAGAGACTCCTGCTACTAATGATGATGATAATGTTTGATGGGTGAGTCTTCACTAAAACTGTCTCCCTCTCCTTACTCTAAGACTCTTCCCTTCCTGCTCATCCATAGAGGTGGGCAAAGTGTGGCTGTTAACCCCCCCTTCCCCTGGCTATAGTGAATGGACCCAGGGTGGGATGCTGTATCCGAGGTGGACCAATTGAATTCACTTCCATGGGAAGCTGGATGGGGACCACTGACAATAATTTACTTAGAAAATGATAGACCACCTAAAGGTAAAGTTGGGGGTTGGAGGCTGCTAAGAATCAAATGGAAATACAGCCAGAAGCTCCCCTGAGATACAAACAGGGTGAACATGAGGATGGTATTGATGAGAGTTTGGGGCTCCCAGTTGGCCTCTGGCGATGAGAACTGGAAGACGATTCTCTGCAGCCAGTGCCTTTTCTGTACATCGTGTGCACTGAGGCGCTGGCAATCTTTGCTCTGAACTATATTTCCTAGGCTGTTTGTACAAAACTAGTTTTAGGAGACAAATAATGCCTCCTTGGGGCAGAAGGCTGACTATTTCCTGATCAGGATAGAGAATGTAGTATCTCCTTCTGGGACAAAAATCTCCTGTCACCCCTTATAAGACTAGATTTCTTAAACTTTTTAATTCTGGGATAAAAGCTGATGTAATGCAAGTCCTCTGTGTGTGCTGCAAGTACCTGGCCCTGTCTCCCTATCACTGTCTCAGGCTGGGTGGGGCCGGCGGGAGGGACACTGTGTCATGAGGAGGGTCACAACCTTGCCCTGCCCTGGGCAATAAAGTTCTTCTCTGGGACACAGCAATGTCTGTCTTTTGACATTTTGCATGAGATTATGGTAGGCTAATTAGTTAGCTTTCAAGTTAGGTAAATCTTCAATCCATCTAAATTGGGCTCTTGACAGAGTGTTAAGATACAGATTACTTACAGAGAGATTCACTTTGTACACAAGACAGTGACAGGGAGAGTGTGGTGTCCAAGAAAGCAAAACTCCATTCCTAAATTCCAGTAGTTTAGAATCACTCTTACAATGAGGTTTTCCAGCTTCCGAATCAATTCGCAAGCACTTTCATTATGAGTCTATTTATAGATATGTGCATTATAACTGCAATACCAGGAAGGTGGTTTCTATGTTTGATTCCCATGTTATTTAATTTTGAGAGAAACTGAATTTTCAAAACTGATGTAGGATTAAAAAACATTTTTCAAGTACCTGTGTTATCGTTCTCCTAGATTGGTGGGTGAAGAACGAAAGGACTACTTCTTCCCACTGAGAGTAAAATGTCTAGGAGCAGAGGGCCTAAAGAAATAGGCTAGTTCCTGTGACAATGACTGTGATGATGTGTTGAGAACATAAAAGGTTGGACCCTGTGCTGAGCATTGATGTGCGTTACATGAGTCAGCTGTTTTGAACAGGGTCCAGCATACAGTAAATGTGACAAAAATATTTGCTAGCATTATCATCACATTATCTCACTCGGCGATGGAAGAACTCCTGTGTTCATTTCTTAGAGATGAGAAAAGCAAGGCTTGAAAGGTCAGAACTTACCCAAGGAAAATGGGTTACAATGATTTGGGTTGCAGGTAACAGAAAACAAAAAGTGCTGAAATGAGACTATGGATCACCTCTTGTAAAATGTTCATTGGTGTGGGTTGGCTGCCTCATCAACCCTCAGTGTTGTCAAGCATCCTGGTTATTCCCTCTTCCTGCCCTTCCATCTTCAACATATTGGCTATCATATTAGACATGCTTTTCACCTCATAATCACAAAGTGGCTGCAGTCCCTCTAAGTATCATATCTCCGCAGGGCAATAGCCGCACCTTTCCCAGAAGTTGTCCCTGTACTTCTCACACCTAAAAGAATCACTGATCTAGAAAGAGAACCAACTGGAGCACCTGGGCACATTTAAAATGAATTCCTAAATAAAATCAGAGATCTGCTCACCAGAAAGAGTGGAGTTTCAGAAGCATACACAATGGCTTAAACTCTGTCCACACCACACTGGAGCCCTGGGACATAAAAGCTTTCTAGTGCTACACACTCTATTACAATAGAATGGTCTATATGTCCACTGTCCACTATAATAGCCACAGCAATTGCTAAACACTTGAAATATAGTGTGGTTGAGAAATTGAATTTAAACATCTTAAGTTTAACTAACTTAAATTCAAAGAGTCACACGGGTCTAGTAGTTAATAGCACTGAGGGTGCAGGGCCAGCATGTGACTAGCCTGCTATGGGTCTAGTGACACCTACAGGCATCTAATGCTGTAGAAATGCAATCTGAGGCACAAATGTAACCCACATTTTACCAAAACCACTTAAAAAAAGGAAAAAAGTGAAATGTCTTTTATAATATACTCCTTTATTTCTGTATCCAAAGTATCATCATTTCAATGAGTAACAATATAAAGAAATATTTTGTGTTCTTTTGTTCATGCTGAGTCTTTGGAATCCATCCAGTGCACATGTCACCACCAGCATGTCTTGTTTGGACCAGTCACATTCCAAATGCTGGTCAATGCTGGTCTAGAAATTTCAGCACATAGGCCTCCTGGTGGCCTTGAGGTTAAGTCTCAGCATTACCACACTATCACCTCTGCAGCCTGAGTTTGATCCCTGGCCAGGGAGCTAGCCCACATGCCGCAGCAGACCTCTCCTGTCTTGCCCGCTGGTCCCCTCAGCAGTGTATTTCAGTAGATCTGCCTGTTCTGCTCCCTACTTTGTCTCTGGTGAATTCTCTCACCCTCTGCACCTCTGGCCTATACCCTAGTTCTTCTATAAATAAATCAATAAATCTTTAAAAATTTTCAGAGCATTTATGTCAAGCCATTTTTCCTGATGCTGGCTCATAACACTGGGAAGTGGGCCAGATGAGGAAATGGCGGTTCAGAAGGACCTTCAGACCTGAGCATCATCAGAGTCTCCTCAAGTTCTGGTGAGCACATGTGGCTGGTCCCCAACCTCTGTGCTTCTAATTCAGCAGGTTTCTAACAGGTGAGAAGGTGCTTCTGGGTCAGGGCCACACCTGAAGAAACACTGCTTTAGTGGAATATCCCACGTTCTCATCTTAGTAAGTAAAAGGTTCAGAATTAAAAATCAAAACCATTTTCTGTCTTCCAGCTCACTCCTTTCTACATGCAGACATGAAGCTAGGATGCTGAGAGAGTCTGAAAACAACTCCCAAAGATCAGAATAGTGCTCAATTGTCCCCAAAGGATTGGGAGTCTAACTAATCTGAATACTGTGTAAACTTTGTGCCACCCCAGACCTGTCTTTGTCCTGATGACTTTTTGTTTCTCTCAGATGATTTTAGATTCAGTTTTTTTCAAGGAAAACATTCAATAAGTAATACATTGTTGTAGGAAGCCCTTGCCCTTATATTTAATGTGACAGCTGGGCCTTCGGAAGTAGAATGAAGCCACATTGTCATCAGATTGTCTAGATATCACCAAAGTTCAGATGGGAATCCCAAGGGGCGACTATGAACATCATTTCTGAAAACGCCATGCACTTAGCTCTGGGCAAATTGTGCATTCAATATGCTAATGGCAGAAGTGATCAAAGCCAAGCCCAGCTACTGAGAACATTTCAGAGGAACTTCTAAACAGCAGGTGATAGAAGTGACTCTCTGGACTGCCGTCCCCAGCCACTGGGGACCAAGCCTCTCCTTGGTGGGTTGCCATTTACAAAAGAAGCTGTCCCCTGGGGGCCTGTGATCCTGATACTTTGAGGTCAGCTGCTTCTGGCCTAAGAAGCACATTGGAGACTTGGAAATAGGCGAGACGTCCAAGCCTCCAACCCTGTTCCACCCCCTCCTTCATCATTCAGCGTGAGAGACTTCACAGGCCTCCGGGCAGCTGTGCCCAGCTGTGCCCAGCTGTGCCCTTGGACGGCCCTCTCACCTCCTGCAGGAGAGGGTCTTTCACACCACGCCCAGTTCTGCCTTGACAATATGCGGGGGGAGCAATTGGGCCTGATGCCAGACATTTAACTAACAGGCCCCAAGTAGGCCTTGGTATATGCGTACTACAGCAAAGGGACAGGTGAACTGAAAATATCTTTTAACTTTTTATGTTTGTAAGTGCTTATTCAGCTTGAATGTTTCACATGGAGGCCCATCGTGACTGGTCCCACCTTTTGGTGCGTGTCTAGGGCCTTGGGAGAGAATAATAAGGGTCCCAGTCACCCCAGCCTCTTCCACTTGGGGACCACCAGGTGGCCCCTTCCTCTCTGGAGCATTCTGTCCCTTTGAGCAGAGGGTCACTGTTTGGTTCCCCTGATGTTTCTCCTATGTCTCCCCAGGCCTCCTGGAGGCACTGTCATAGCCACATGCTGTGCTGCCCAGGTCACCTGCCTCTCTGTCACTCCACTTCATTAAGTGTTGCATCACTACACTTTAGAACTACCCAAAGAACCTTCAAGATATTCAGGTGCCTGGACGCCCCACTACACCAAGTAGCCGAGAGTGTCTGGGGACTGAGGCCAGCCATGCAGTTCTCCGGGGTGCTGACGTTCCGTCTGGGGTCAAGCCCCCTGGCTCTAAGGGAAGTGGCCTCTGGCAGCCGAGGCTGTGTCTGAGCCCTGTCCTGGGCTGGCACTTCCTGTCCTATGGTCACTTTGCGGCGTTGGTAGGTCTATGCCAGCCTTTCACATCCCAGCAGCACAGCGATTTCTAGACTCTGACAGAGAGTGTGGTGCTTAATGCCATGTGTCTGGGGCAAAACAGATTTTTTACAAGTGTCAGAGTGACCAAGTAGCAGAGACTCTGTTGGAAATGTTAATAATAATAAACATGTATAATGCTTATCAGTGCCAAACACTGTTCTGCTTCACCTGTGTCAGCTTGTTTAGTCTCCACAATAATCCTTCCATGAGAGGGCCAGGATTGAAGCCACTTTCAGGGGAGATGGTGAAGACACAGAGAGTAATTTGCCTGAGATCACCCAGCTGGTAAACCATGGAACTAGGACTCAGACCAAGACCATCCTTCTTTGCTGACTCCAAAATGCCTGTTGTTCAAACTTACCTCCCCACCCCAGACTATCACTGATTCAAAATTCTTAGCAACTCACCCTCATATTTTTTCCCTTTTTTTAATGCTTTCAAATAAAATTTTAATGCTAATTTATCACAAAATTTGTATTCATTTACTTTTCCATACTACTGTGATGCTGCCACTGCTCCTATCATTGGGTTTACTGTTAAATTGCACCAATGCACTAAACATTTTTATGATTGATATTTGGCACACGATGGAACTATGAATCTTTACAAAAACTCTGCTCCTCTGGAATTCCTTTGGTTGCGAGTTAAGAACTATTGCTCTAATTATAGGTAGCTGCGTTGCTTACACTGTACTAAATGCACATATCTACCCTGTTCTAACATCTATAAGCAGCATGTCACGCAATGCAGCACACAGGCCGCACTGTTCTATAACAGAAAGGAGTGTTCTAGCATGTGCTCATGAGTGAGTTCCTTCAATCTAGGAGAAATTATCAGAGAACACATTCAGTGGTTACCCGTTAAAAATATTGATTTTTACAATTCTGTTTCCCTAGAAATCACCTTAAGCAGGGGCCTCCCTGATGGCACAATAGGTTAAGCACAGCACTATGTAGCTATCCAGAGCCACTTCAGCACGAGTTCGATACCTGGCCAGGGAGCTTCCACATGGCACAGCAGACCTTTCCTGCCTTGCCCGCTGCCCCCCCCCCCAGCAATGTACTTCAGTAGATCCACCTGTTCTGCTCCCTACTCTGTCTCTGGTGAATCCTTTCACCACCCCACACCTCTGGCCTACACCCTAGCTTGCAAGTATAAATAAATAAGTCTTTTAAAAAAATCACCTTAAGTAAATAATTCCGTGTCAAATGATTCCATTCTGGGAAAAACAGACTTCCATCTGATCTGGGAAGAACCTCCACACAAGACCAGAATGTCCTCACCTCCCGTTCAAGCCTTGAGGCCTTGTCATCATGACAAAGCTGTGTCAAAAGAACTTTGGATATTGATTCCACTGTGTTTCCTCCATTTTAGTAACTTCTAAAAGCTGAGTTACTCTCCCCAATCCCTGATCCCCACTCCCATTCAGGGGCTGCAATTTCAAGTGTGATAGAATTTGAGAGTAGAGAAGTGGGTGGGTAGAAGTGGAACCAGCTCAGCGCCCCTAGAGCTAGGTGTTCCTCTCAGGAGAGAGCTAAGCACCTGTGGCTCATTCAGGAAAATTCAGTCTCCTGAGCCATCTGCGTGTCAAGTTCTCTGATTCCTCCCTGAGCTTAGAAGTCACGGGTGAGCATTTTTGAATACAGGATTATTCCTGACTGTGGGCCTTGGACACACAGGACTTTTCAGTTTATCTTGTCAGTGAAATGCACCCTCACCTTTACCTCTTCAAGACCCTTTCTGGATAACATTCTGGGGAGACATATGACACCTTTGGAGGTTAATCTGGTTGGTGCCTAAGAAACTTCAACATAGAAATTCAACGTATATTTAAAAACAGTCAACTTGCTGATGGATAAAGTTAAAATGAAAAGTCCCCCATAAGTAGAAGAGCCAGCTGCCCTGGTTTTTCTGGAAGAGTGAGGATTTATACTGTTGCTTCAGCATAATGACTAATAGAGCTGCCTTTCACTCCCGAAGGAATGTGGCTTGAGCATAACTGCTTATCAAGGTGAGGATCAAGGCAGACTAAGGTCAGTCTCTGACAGCAACGCTTGCTGTGTTTTGGCCATTTGTGCAACGTTGTGTTAGTAGCAATGCTTTTCCATGCATGTCAGAATTGTTCAAAATATCAATACACGTTATGTCTGAAAAGACTGTCAATGGGAATCCCTGTATAGCTAGCATTACAAACAGTAACAGTTATCAGGGGCCAGCCACGACCTGCACCTTCACCCTCTGCACCCTGGAGGCAGCTGACAGTGTGGGGCAGAGGAAGCTCCCCTTTAGTTTCATTATTCAAGGTCTTCCTTTATGGCACCCAGAGAGTGTGGAAAAAGAAACACCAAGATATCTGGTGCTCAAGGAATGCTGATACGGGTCAAGTGCTCTCCCAGTCACTGCACACCATGTAGGGATGGAGCCTTGCAACACTCTACATAGTTCTGACCACCACACATACTTTCCAAATGCGGCAACTGAGGCACCAAGAGACTGAGGCTGTGTACCTGGTAAGAGGTGGAGCTGTATTTGAACTGCCCAGTTTCGAGGCCAACAACGCAGACAGTGCCCTTGCCCCAGTGGGCCTGAACACACTCGAGTGCCCTGCTCCCTCCCTGCGGACACAGCCCTGGCCCCAGTGTGCAGAGCTTGCCCGTTCTGTTGCAGCAGCCCTGAAGGCTCCCTGTGCAGACCTCACAGACCTGGCACTTCATTCACCCTGGGCCAGGGCTCAGGGAGATGCAGACACCCCCGTGACACCCCCACTCTGACCGTGACACCTGGTTATACCCATTCCCTGTTTCTCCACTGCTTTAGATGAGGACCCGAGGCTCTAGCAAGCTCTCAAGGCACCCCCGTCTGTGAAGCCTTAACAGCTCTCATCATCACCCAGGACACCTCACTGCCCTGCCCGGCACCCAGTGCTGCTGCCATGACCACACCCACTCCCCAGGTCCCAGCAGCCCCTGCTTGCCAGCTTTTCTCTCTGGAAGTCACCTTCATTCCCACTGCCATGGCCGGCCTCTGTGTAACCTTCTCTGTGAAGTCTTCCACTTCTACCCTTCTTCTGTGATCCCTGGCACTTTCTGATTTGTTTGCCTGCTAAGGCAGTGACAAAAATACAAGCTCTCTATAGCCCAGCTTATAGGCCATCCATACTGAGGCAGCAGTGCCATTATGCTTGGCAGGGACCCTTACTCTCCAGTAGTGTTTGTTGATTGAGTGAATAAATGAATAAATAAATGAATTCTCAGTCTCCCTGCTTCCCCCACTCCAAAAATGCTTGCTTTGGATGTTCCCAACGTTATTTATATGCATCACACTCATAAAGTGAACTACTTGCTAATAACCATGGAAGCCAGCAATACATGTTTCTCTTATTAAATGCTAGCTTATTTTTGCTGTAAAGCATATATGTGTATAGCAGGGACAGGGAACAGATCAGAAAAGATTAGGGGAAAGCTTTCTAAGGCAAAAATGGGAAAAATTCCAAAGATTCACACAATAGGCAAAACAACAAGGAGAACAATTTTAGGGAAGGGAGGGATCTGTATTAATGTTCAGAGTAGGCAGCAGAAGAAAGGAATTCAGGAGGACAAAATAGCTCTGAGCCCCCCCCCCTTTGGGTTCAGAAGGGGCTATCTGCAGAGGGGTCATATATAAGGGTCTCCCCCAGTCCAGGAATAAAGGAAAAGACCACTCTACCCCTCTTGTCACCCAAATCTGAAGTTCCCTTTGGCACCCCCTCCCAGACACCTCCTTCCTAAGAGAGACCTCTTTTTTAGGGGAAATGGTGAGAATATGATCAGAGGAAAGGACAGAACCTATTTGAGGAGTGCTCATAAAGAGGTGATGGTCTGCTAGGACAAGTCTTTTAAATGAACCCATTTGGGTGACAAAAACTGGGAACAGAGATTGGAGTCAGCTACATGTTTGCACAGAATGCTGATCACACCTGTACCTCTGCTCCCCACCCCACAAAAGCCTGGCTGAATAGCAGTCAGGGTTCCAATCTCTTGAGTTTTGCTACAAGAGGAAACCCAGTCCTAAAATCTCACCCTTCCAGACCTCCCCCTTCCAAGGCACATTTCAGAAACCCTGTTGGAGACCCGGATTCCTAAGGCAGTAAATAGCAGAAGTTTCCAGACCTCTGCCTGTCATGCTCCTGCCTCTGCCAGAGGTACCCCCTTCACCCTCCAGCTCTGCAAGGAGTACCCCAGGTCAAAGGTTAGCCTTCTTTTGTGGCCTCTCTGCCTCTGCATGTCCATCTCCATTCCCAGTACCCAACCCATGGAAATAATTCCTGGTATCCATGGTTGTGGGCAGAGGGCAACTAGGATCAGGGACAGACTTGGAGCTCAGAGCCTCGCCGCTGATAGAAGCCTCAGGTTCCTTCTCTATAAAATGAATCTAAAAACGGGACAGGTATTCAACTGAATGAAAGGAGCAGGAGGGCAAGGTGGGGAGGGGAGGATGTCAAGCCACTGGCTGCTGGGTCTGTGCGGCAACCATCCCAGGAGTCTCATTGTCTAAAGCTAGTCTCAGAGACACCAAGAGCAGACCCCCTAGAGAGGAGAAGGGGAGTAGCTGGAGAAAGCGGGATCTGAGGTGAGGCGCAGTGGCGGTGAGAAGCCAGGTACAGGGAGAGCCCATCTGGGGCGGGGCGGGGACCCCAGGGTGCCGGTCCCTTCCAAGCCGGGTCTCAGGAAGGTGAGTGTGGAGGTGGGAAAACTCGGCTAGGCATCCTGGCACTGGGAGCAGAGGCAACTGGAGAGCGGAGGGGCGCAGGCAGGGGCGGCGCGAGCTAACAAGGCTCCCCACAGCCGTGGGTCGCGCTGCGCGGGGATTGGCGGGCGCTCCCCGCGGTGCCCGCAGCCTGCTATTTAGGCAGAGCGGGGGAGAGAGGCGCGCGTCTGCGCGCAGCCCTGACCCGCCGCCCGCGGTCCAGGCTGCACGCTTTTCAGCTGCGCTCCCACCGCCCTGGCCGGCACCTGGCCATGAGTGCTTCTCCGACGCTGCCCGGCTGGGGCGAGGAGGAGCTGGAGACGCCCTGGCCCCCAGAAGACAACGCCAGCCGCGGTCCGGAGGAGGGGGAAATAGGGACCGGGACCCTGGACGCGGGGGCAGCGGGCATGGTCACCATCCAGTGCATCTACGCGCTGGTGTGCCTGTTGGGTCTAGTGGGCAACGCCCTGGTCATCTTTGTGATCCTCCGCTACGCCAAGATGAAGACGGCCACCAACATCTACCTGCTCAACCTGGCCATCGCTGACGAGCTCTTCATGCTGAGCGTGCCCTTCGTGGCATCGTCTGCTGCCTTGCGCCACTGGCCCTTTGGTTCGGTGCTGTGCCGCGCGGTGCTCAGCGTGGACGGCCTCAACATGTTCACCAGTGTCTTCTGTCTGACTGTGCTCAGCGTGGACCGTTATGTCGCCGTCGTGCACCCTCTGCGCGCCGCCACCTATCGGCGGCCCAGCGTGGCCAAGTTAATTAACTTGGGTGTTTGGCTGGCGTCCTTGCTGGTCACACTGCCCATCGCCATTTTCGCGGACACCAGGCCTGCTCGGGGTGGCCAGGCTG
The DNA here is from genome assembly GCA_004024925.1 of Scalopus aquaticus. Taxonomy (NCBI): domain Eukaryota; kingdom Metazoa; phylum Chordata; class Mammalia; order Eulipotyphla; family Talpidae; genus Scalopus; species Scalopus aquaticus. The sequence goes on along the minus strand of PVIJ01003789.1, from coordinate 42,864 downwards.
TGGTCTGCAATCTGCATTGGCCGCACCCGGCCTGGTCAGCCGTCTTCGTGGTCTACACTTTCCTGCTGGGCTTCCTGCTGCCCGTCCTGGCCATTGGCCTGTGCTACCTGCTTATTGTGGGCAAGATGCGGGCAGTGGCACTGCGGGCAGGCTGGCAGCAGAGGAGGCGCTCGGAGAAGAAGATCACTCGGCTGGTCCTAATGGTCGTAGCTGTCTTTGTGCTCTGCTGGATGCCTTTCTATGTGGTGCAATTGTTGAACCTGTTTGTGACCAGCCTTGATGCCACGGTCAACCATGTGTCCCTGATCCTCAGCTATGCCAACAGCTGCGCCAACCCCATCCTTTATGGCTTTCTTTCTGACAACTTTCGTCGTTCCTTCCAGCGGGTTCTGTGCCTGCGCTGCTGTGTCCTGGATGCCACTGGTGGTGTGGAGGAAGAGCCCTTGGACTACTATGCCACTCTCAAAGGCAGAGCTGGGGCAGGCTGCATATGCTCCCGAATCCCCTGCCAGCAGGAGCCAGTACCCCCAGAACCCAGCCGCAAGCAGGTTCCCCTCACCAGGACCACCACCTTCTGAAGACCCCTATTCCACTCATCTAGAATCATCGCCAGGGGTGAGGAGGTCTACACTACACTTCCAACCCAGCAGGCTGCCTCTTCTGGATGCTCACCTAAGAACTCCCAGCTGTTCCCACCACAGCTGCCTCCTGTGCACCAGCCCAACAGCGTCAGAGCTTCTCTGCTCTGTCCTGTCCCCAGTACTCTGGCTTTCAGAATGATGCCTTGGAGAGAGAGAGGAGAAGGAGGAAGAGGTAGAGGAGGAGAAGGAGTTAGAGGAGAGGGAGGAAGGGAAGGAGAAGGAAGAAGGGGAGGAGGAGGGGGGGAAGGAGGAGAGGACTCCTCTGTTAATCGTTCTGAACCTCCGGCTATTTTTCAAGGGGAGAGAAGCAGAAAGAAAGGCCATTTGCATGTGATTGTTATAGCAGCTCTGCTTGGGAGAGGGCTGTCCAGAGGGCAGAGGCTGCCTATAAACTTGTTGTCTGCAGACTGCCTTGTGGTGGGGACATAGCAGGTATGGAAAGAGAAGGAAGATGGCTGCAAGCAAATTCTCTTGGCTTCTATTTCATTCCTGAGCTCTTGTGCTAAGTGTGATTTGTGTGCCACTGCCTGGGGCACCAGCTTTGTCACCCCTGGGTCTCACGCTTGCTTGCGTAACAAGTGTCTCTCTGCTTGTCCTGAGCTGGCAGCAGGCGCCCTGTGAGTAAAAAGGTTTGGAAAGACGTGATGTGGGGTTTGCTACAGAGCAAAACACCAGATCAGTAATAAAAAACAGAAAGGATAAATCTTATCTAGTTCTGATGATGTGATTTCTTGCTCCACCCTTTTGGTAGATGAGTCTAAGACTTCATTAAGCTGGTGGTTTATACCATGGTGATGAGTGGGAGGGGAGTTGGGAAGGGAAGAGACACGGGAGAATGCTGATGGAAATCAGTCTGGACTCTGGAGAGAGGAAGAAGTTCTGTCACCCACTGTTTTTAAAAAGTCAGCATTCAAGAAAACATCAGTCAGATGTAGATAATAAACATATGTAGGCTGAATATAGTAAATGGCCATATTTGGCTTGATATTAACCCAAGGATAAATGATCTTTCCCAAAAGGAAAAAGTCAGCTTAAAAGGAGCTTCAGTATTGCTTTCTGCCAAAATCAGAGGTGGGGGCTGAAAAAGTGCTTGCAGTGCTGAGGTTGGAATCTGGCATGAAAAAAATGCTATTAAAATCTGTGTGGGAGACTCCACCAGGCTTAGCAGAGCAAAAGCTATCTCTGGGGTTGGCTGCCAGTCCTGAAGGTGAGAAGGGAGAAGGGTAGTTGAAGAGCAAGTTCTTCTGCCCTTCAGAGTGGTCAGTTACATGGCACTCAATGCTTCCTGACAGCAGCGCTTCAAGGGAAAATGTCCTGAGCTGTCAGTGCAGCAGACACTGGCCACCTGAACCTTCTCAGAACCAGCCTTCGAAGGTGGGCAGAAGGGGGCTGTTCGGAGGCTATAGAAGATGGAGGGACGGCCAGGAGGGCAGGGACAGGCTCGGAGGAAGCTCTCCTTGCATAGTGGGCCAGGGCTGCTCTCTGAATACCAGGGAGAAATAGAGCCAGACCCTTCCCTCAAATATTTGGGACAAAGTCAGAGTTTTACCAGTTGTGAGCAGATGCTTAGTATATGGGGCAGAGCCAAGGGAGCTGAGTTCCGTCCTAGATATGAGTGTTGTATGACCCAGGCAAGTGACTGCACACCTGGGTTTTCCAAACTGTGACCTGTAAAATCAGAAGGTCCTTCAGTATCAGCACAAGGTGACTCTAGAGGTCTCACCTTATGCCTTTTTCCATACAACTGGAGATTCCAACTTGTCCTTTCCTAAACGCGAAAGGACACTGCCTTTGAACATAAAACACTTAGCCCTGCATATGGCCAGCCAGCAGAAAGTGCTGTAAGCAGTAATCCATGTCGATTCAGTGTGTTTCAAGGCTATTGCATCAAGGTGGATGCTATCGGGGTGTGTGCATTTGGCACACATATATCAGTCTCTGGGGTGAAATGTGTAGTCAAGTCTGTACTACATAGTATGGGCTTGACCTTGGATTGGAAGCTCCTACCTAAGGCACAGAGCCCCCAAACCTACAAACATGCACACACATGCACACATGCATGCGTGCACACACACACGCGCGCACACGTAGCAACACACAGCCGCCCCTGACTGGTACTCGTAGAGTTATCTTGGGCATCCAGAGTAAGCCAGTGCTGATGTCTGTGGGCCTTGTGTGATTGTAACTTCTTGGAAGTCTTTGAAACTGAAATATTTCTTTGTTCCCCCAGGAGCTGGCAGGGTATACACTTGGTAAATGGGGTTGGATTGAGCTGCGGGACTCCCAGGCTGATGGCCGTGATACCAGCAGGAAGAGGGAAGGCTCTGAGGCACTGGCAATGTTCCACTTGGGGCTGGGCTGCTAGGCCACTTGGATGGGACCTGGGTCCTTCTCTTCATTCGCCCACTGTGATTCCACTGGGCAAATTCTCTGATAGGCAAGACAGGCCTGAGCAAGGGCCTTTGCAGCTCTCCTGTTCGGCTCACTGGTTAAGCCTTCATAACTTGCTTGGCGATGACTGAAGGGGCTTCCTCGGCTGATGAAACAGAAGATCACGGGGTGGTGGGCCCCTGAGCTGTGCTGCCCTCTGAAGCATGACTTCACCTCCTCAACCTTCACTTTCCACTTAAAGTATGGGAGGGAGGTGTAAGTTTTGAGCTTTTCCCGCTTATAAACTCTGCTTTCTCAAAAACACTGGTGTGCCATACTTACAGACAGCAGGAGGTGAAAGATGACATTCCTTGATGCTTAGTGCTCTCTCTATTGCGTGTTAAAAGTGAACATTGACACTCCTCTTGACCCCATTATAGTAAATCTTTCAGTGCTTCAGGAGGAGGACTGGGAGTCCTATTAGCCATTCTCTTCTTTTCACAAGCAGAGCCTTTTCAATTCCAGTCCAGTCTAACCACTGGACAACAGCAAAGCACCCCAAGCATTTGTCTGGGGATACATTAGAGGCCATGGCAGAGCAGAGCGGGCGGGGGCAGCAGCCACACAGGCTGGCTTCAACCTTAGTCATGCTCTGATTCCTGAGACTCCCAGTAATAGCATTTGGCTTCAGGGTGAATGAAGACACTTTCATCACAGGGAGAAATAGTCTTCAATCACCCCTCAATCAATGAACTTGCTTGTCTTTTAAAATTGTCTTTAATTTACCATCTAGTGAGAAGCCAGTGTTTAGGTGTTTAAATGTCCCACATGGCTGGGAAGCTGGTATTTGGCTATGACAGGCAGTCATTCATCAGAGCTCCTACCCAGGCTGTCAGTACAGATTTTGAAGAAAGATGAGTACTATTTTTAGTCATCCTTAAATTCTTGGCTTTCATTTCATTAAAAATATCATATCTAGCTCAATTTAAGTGCTAAAAGCCGATGTCCAGGAAACAAGCACTGTGGCATGTTTTGCCTGTGCTACCTCAGAAATAGGAGGTGAAAGCCCGAGCAGTGACTGGGTAAATTCCTGATTTGGGAATTGTGGCCCTTTAATAGATTATCAGTGGTAAGTCATCCTCATTGCTAACAATTTCTTAGCCTACGTAGTTGGCACAATAGTCTCAAATCCCTTTAGTACAAGTGTCGGGCCCAGGGACTCTGTCCCCTGTGACAGTACTATAGCATTGCACCGCAACCCTCAGTGCCCGGCAGCCCTGCCTGCAGTGTGTGCAGTGGGTGGGGGCAGACCCGCGCCTGCTGCCCCTCTGTCAGGTGGCACAGTAGTTTTGAAGTAAAAGGGGGTTCTTCTCAGGCAATTCCCCGTCCTCACAGGACTAGGAGGTCAGTGGCAACAGATGGGCATTAGTAAGAAAACCATAGAAATGAGAGTACAATTGTAAACTGAAATAAGAACTATATAGAAATCTTCTTTCCTCGCAATGTTTTACTAAAAGCACCTGACCTTGGCTTAAAGACACTTCTGTAAGTCTGAGGGCAGACTACCAGAGAAAGTTGCTGTAGACAATTTTTCCCGATGGCTATGTGGGAATTAACCAGGAAAACAGAGTGAAGCAGAAGGTGTGACTCTATGCAGAGAGAATAGCATGTGCAAAGGCCCTGTGGTGGGAGGCACTGAAGTTGCCCAAGATGAATGAGCTAGACAACAACTCAAGCAGTTGATGCCAACTCACTTTGAGGCATTGGCAGATACCAGCAGCACTTCACAAGCTCACATTAAGACCTAAAGAGTTGAGTACCTTGCATGGGACAGTGGTAACAGGTTCTAATGAGAGGCTCGGTCTACCCAGCCAAAAAGAAAAAAAAATTCACTCTTGAGTCCTTTTGGAATTGGAGCTCACATGCCTTCCCAAAGGAAGGTTAGAAGGAGGATCATGTCCTTTTCATTATAACTTTCATCAACTTTATATCAACAGGAAGGCAGTGTCCTAGTCATATGAATGGACTGGCTTAGTGTCTGTCAGGGAGGGGCACCTTTTAAAATGGGAAAGGACTCATATTAAAAAAAAAAGTCCAGGATTGTTCACTGCATGTTCTAGAATGGAAGTACTGACTTTGTTTCAATAGAAGTTGTGGTTTCCTATTGTAAAAGACACCAGGGCATACACGGGAGGTTGAAATGACTGGGCACAAACAATCCGGGGGTGCTCCGGGGTTGCAGTGAGGACATGCCATGAACTAGGCAAGAGAGCAGACATGGGAACACACAGAGAGGGCAGATCCTGTATCCTCCCTTACCCCTCCCCCAAGAATGACTGCAGCAAAGCTATGTGGTCCCTGGAAATTGGGCAGAGCAAGAAGAGCTCCCCTTAAGTGTGTGGAGCCTGACTCAGAGGAAGGCTCACCATTCTGAGGGTGATGGCAGAGAAGGGCTAAGAAAGGGTGCAGAGACTTGGGTTTTTCATGTTTGTTTGTTTTTTTAACATCAAGCTTTTTTTTAAGATTTATTTTATTTATGCATACAAGCTAGGGTGCAGGCCACAGGTGTGGGGGAATGAGAGGATTCACCAGAGACAGAGTGGGGAGCAGAACAGGCAGACTGTCTGAAATACACTGCTGAGGGGAGCAGCAGGGGCGACAGGAGAGGTCTGCTGCACCATGTGGGTTAGCTCCCTGCCCGGGGATTGAATTCATGCTGCAGTGGCTGCGGATGGCTTCATAGGCTGAGACTTAACCTGTTGCGCCACCAGGGAGGCCCAAATTCAAGCTTTCTTTAACCACTGTGAGGAGACTGTGATGTCTTTGGTTATCTACTCTGAAGTATAATTCACACATGGTCAAATTCACTCTTTACCAGGTACACAGTTCTGTGAATTTTGACAAATGTCTATAGTTACTGGGACTGTTCCCATCACCACATATGTCCCCCAAGGTGGCTTTGATCAGCGCCCCAAGGAGGCGTGGGCTGACAACAGCTAGGGGAGGACCCAAGAGGGACACCATCAAAGAAGGGGGTTGTGCTACCCCCAAATCCAGGAAGCTGCCCAACCATAGCACTTCCTGAGCTCCATCCCCCAGGCAGGTGGATGTGTACTGGCGTGCTCTGGATAGCTATCCCCTGTCACCCTCCTGGATTTGAAAATAAGTGTCCTGGGCTCCAGAAACTACCCACATACAAACTGAGGACTTGAGAGTGTCTGTGAACAGTGGCGAATTCTGAGTGACCCCATTGAGTCTCACCCAGGGTGCTACAGGGAGAGCATGTCCTCCCCTCTGGGGCAGAGATGTAGGACTCCCCTTGAAGCCCCGTGGAGTGGAGTATTCCTCAGCCCGGGCCCCACAGGAGCCATCATGCCCATCGGTGGCGACCTATGGGCAGTGCTTTCCACATCCACCTTCCCACCTTCTGTTTACTCCGGCTCTAGCTTGGGCTCTGAGAATTCAAACAGATGAGCCAGAGCAGTGGGCCTGCCTGAGCCCTTCCTGAGACCCCCTTTCTCCTCATGTCACCTTGGAGTCCTGAAGTTCCACCCCTTAGGAGAAGGCAAAACTGTTTGAAGGAAGATGGGAGTCAAATCCTGGCAAAGAAATCACCATAAGTGGTGCTTTTTGTTCTGACCACCATTTCAAGATCAATTCAAAATCTGTGTTTTCTGAATATCGGGGAAATGGTGGGCAAGGCTGAAGAGCTCCAAAGAGCTGTGGGGAGTGGGGGCTTCATTCTGAAGGAAATTGAATAGAATTAAGGCGAGCAGACGGGAATGGGGAGGGTTCCTGGGATAGCTGAGGAGACTGCTCTCCCTTTGGGGTAAATGAGGGCAGGTTTGCTTAAGTTTAACAGCCCTAGAGTAAGCAGTTGGGATCAGTCTCGGTGTGCAGACAGAAGGAAGGCCATGGGGAGACGCTACCACATGTTGAAGACACAAAGGAGGACCAGGATTGTCTCAGGATAATAGGAGTCACAAAGGGTCCTGTTTACATAAAGGAATCTGGGGAGCTCTGGCCTATGGCCTGGAGGCATTACTGTCATGGACCCCAGTTTGGAACCCTGGTGTTTTTATGGGATCCCTCAACCCAGGCTGCCTTTGGCTCATGGCCAGTGGGTGTGAGTTTGAGCTCATGCACCCCACGGCTCTCTAATCTTTTGCAGTAACACTTTCAAAACATGCTGGAAAGGATTTTGATTCTGTTTGATTCTGATGTTAAAACAATATTTCATTTCTCTTTGTGAGAGGAAATCAGTTGTTTGCCTACATCTGAACCTGCTGACCAGAAAAAGGGAGGAAGGACGTCCTCAAAACAAAAAGAGGTAGCGCGGAACTTGGGCATGCATTCGGAAAAAGAAAAAGAGCCGGGTGTTGCCTGTGTTATTTTATGGAGAAATGCCTGAGAAGTTTGGAGGGTGCTTTCAATTGAGCTTGGAGCTCCCCATAGAGCCAGGACCATGATGGAAATGTGTTTTGATTATATTCCTTGTAAACCCCACTTTCATTAATAATAATTAAGCCCCATTTAACAAAACTGAACGGGTGCCCCTAAATTTTAGAACTGGGGCATCTTCTCTCACCTAGCTCTGTCCACAACCAGAATGTCACAGCCGGGGGCCTCAGGAAGGAGTGTGCATTGCAGCAATTTACCGCATGGGATGCAAGTAGATCCAGTCATTTCCCTTGCACAAACCTGACTTACTTCCTATCGCACCCCTCAAGTTCCCTCCTGCTCCCTGACACCGCAGGCTGTGGCGTCTGACTTTCGTAACTCTGACTTTCGTGTGTTTTACACCCTCCTGATGGGCTGCCAGGATCTGGGCACACAAGCCCAGATCCCAAGTGAACAAGCAGGGCATTGGAGACACAGTAACTAGGTTCAACTAAAACTATTTTCTAAAAGTAAACAGTCAGGCTGGATGCACCTAGAAAAGCTCATCTTCACCATTCAAACACAAAACCCAGACCCCCTAGCGAAAGGAGGTTTCCAAAGGGGTGGTGTGGGGTATAATGAGTGTCAGAGAAAAGAGACCCTATCAATGTGTGTGACAACTTCCATGCAGCAGTGTGTGCAGTGGCAGAGCAGGAGGAGGGGGCCCCAGAAATTTCTGGTGTGATGGAGACACACTCGCTATTGGTGCTGGTGGTGGTTCTGTGACAGTGAGTGCTCTTTAGGACTCAGAGAACTGTTTCCCCCAAAGGGTGATTTTTTACTATATGTCAGTTATATTGTAATTAAAAACATGAAGTGGACCAGCCACCCTTTGGGCCTCACCTGTTTTTTCTGGGGTCTGGTGGTGCTTTCCAGGCTTGCACCTCTTAATGCTTCTAGTCCCTAAGCAAAGAGCAAACACCATTCTGAGTCTGGGCACTACTTTCCCCCACCGAGAAAGTGGAAGATAGGCAAACGGGCTGCATGTTCCTGACGGGAGCTCCAGAAGGCCCCCTGTGCTTTCCTAGGTTGCCTTCCCTGAAGACTTAAAGCTGCAGTCCCTGCTTCTGAGTGGCCTGAGGTTGAAGTGCAGCCTGGCAGGAAGTTCAGTCACAGGTGCTACTCCTGGAACTGCTGTGCCTCCTCCAGGCGGGTTAAATCCCCAGACCCACTACCCCCTCATTACCCACAGTGTGGTCAGCCAATGGTTGGGGAAGCTTAGGAATTTGCAAGGCCCACTGCAAGAGGCTGCAGGCCAGTGGGCCTGTAAATCACTCTAAACTGAATGATTTTTTTCTCTCTTGCAGGTTCCTCTTTGGTGTGGTTGAACTTGAGCATCCCACGTGGCAATGAGGGGGAGGGTACAAGCAGGGTCACCACCTTCACATCTCAGCCTGGACTGAAGTCAGTTTTCCACTTTCCCTTTGGGCTCTGAGAAAGCAAGCAGGGTGCTTTGGGATGTGTTCTCCCCTTCCCTCTGCCCTCCCTGGTGAATCGGGCCTGGGAGTCCAGGGACCCCCAGGGACTCTAAGCTCTTGTCTCAGTGAGAAGAGTTAGGTAGAAAAGCAAGAAGTTTATTGACAGATAAGAAGAAGGATAGGAAAGCTCTCTGAGCAGAGAGAGATCTCCAATGGGTAGCCACTGAGGGGACAGGAAGTAGGTGTTTATATGGGTACAGTGGGCAAAAAGTGGAGGTTTGGCCATTGGGTATCAGGACATTGTGTCTCTTGCTAATTGGTTGGGGCCCGTGGGGTCTCCTAGGTTACTGAGGCCCACTGAGTCTCCCACATTACCTGATCGACGTTCTCGAAACAAGCTTTGGTCAATTGTGTTACTGTGTTGATGTTCTGAACATTCCATTTTTGATTGGGTTGTAGAACTCCTGCCTTGAACTGATTATTCCTTGTTCAGACTGATAAAAGGGTTTGGGGGGTTGGGCACCCCATTCCTAACTCACTACCTATACTCATTTCCTAATTTCCTCATTCAACGGGAGCACAACGGAGAGGATGTCTTCACCCCCATACTTTGATGCGCTGTGTGAGCAGAGAGAATAGGCCTTTGAAGTGGGTGTTGACAGCTCCCTAGGAATTGGGTCTCCCACTGTGCCAGCATCTCCCTCTTTAGACACCACTCGATGCCTCCACGCTGCTTCCTCCAGGAAGCCAGCATCCCGTCCAAGAACTGCATCTTGTCTTGCCACTTTCACATAACCTTGAACTCGCCCTCAAGACACTGGAGATCTCAATGGAATTTATTTATGCATAGCAGAACTGGGGTATAGGCCAGAGGTGTGGGGGGCGGGTGAGAGGATTCACCAGAGACAGAGTAGGGAGCAGAACTGGCAGATCTAATGATCTAACTTTTTCTTTACTCACTTAGGTATCCACTGATTTATGGCTGCATTAGCTACCATTTATCAGGTATCTGCTAGGAGCTAGCAACTGTGCTAGCTCATCTCATCTAATCCTCACAGAAATTCAGTGAGGTGGCACTGCCAGCACCCAGTTTGGCAGTCTTCGAGATCCTGTGTGGTGCTTGTGGTTATGTGACTGGGATGCATGCCCATATGTATATGACCCCACACCCCATGTTAACCAGCAAAATGTTTGCAAGGGAAATTGTGGGTTTCTGTTTATGTAAATATTTCTCAAAGTGTCTATTACCTCCCCCAAATAATTCCAGTCCACATCAAATGGAATACCAGCATGGTCTTATTAAAACTCTTTGTGTGGCACACTTGTACCTAGGAAAGAACTCAACATCTTTAAGCTGCCTCCATTCCACTCTCCATCTTCAATTTTTAACTCTCAGTTTCCACCTCTTCATTCTTTTCTTGGACTGCCTCTTAATGTACCATGCTCTATGCCCTCTGCACAGACTTCCCAGCAAAGGACCTTTGCACATGCTTTTCCTTCCACCCCAGCTGCTCTCCCATCCACTCTGCTCCTCTCTCAGGTATAGTTTAAATTATCAGCTCATCGAGGAGGCCTCCCCTTCTCCTGCTGCCCTGTTGTTGTGCTTCTCCCCACAGATCTTCACTCTGCTTTTAAATTAAATACAAGCTTGAGAGCAATCGTTTCTTTCAGGCCTGTCTCCCCAGCAGAGTGCCATCCTCTCAAGGTGGGGGGTTTTCACCATGCCAGACACAGGATCTTTGCTTAATAAATATATGTTGAACTAATCTAAGAACAGGGGTTAGGTGGTGGTGTGGGAAGGGAGGGATTAGAAGCCATTTAATCCACAAAATTGAATCTGCCAAAGGCCTCCCTAGTGGCCTAAGGTTTAAGTTTCAGCACTATCACTCTGTCATTACTAGGACCTGAGTTCCATCCCTGGCCAGGGAGCTGACCCACATGGTGAAGCAGACCTCTCCTGTCTTACCCACTGCTCCCCTCTGTTGTGTGTTTCAGCAGATCCGCCTGCTCTGCTCCCCACCCTGTCTCTGGTGAATCCCTTACCCCCCACACCTCTGGCTTATATCCCAATTCTTCTATGCATAAATAAATAAAAAAATCTTTAAAAAAAATTGAATCTTCCAAGTCCAGAGGTACCCTTGGCCTTCTTTGCTGGCCCTGGGAGTGGTGGAATGCCATCAGCAAGCACATACCACTTGCTTGAGTTTAGGCCTGGATCCCCAGTAATGTGAAGAAAAAGCAGTGATCATAAAGGTTGAGCCTTGGTCCCTGCTTCATGAGGTCTACCCTGATTTTAAGAGATAGTTTGACAGTTGATAGAGCTGAGATAGTTTGAAAAGCTAACTGATTTATTTATGTCATCTTGGTATCATTCTCAGAGATGGACTGTGATTCCTTAGTGGTTTTAAAAGTTTCAAGTTCAGATGAGGCTTTTAAATAGAGATTCTGTTCTCCCAGGGGATAGGATGTGAGGAGAATAGGGAGGGCCTGGGGCCCCACCCTATTAATGTCCCTAAATCCAACATGCCCAGTCAGGGCTCTTACTGTTGAGTCTTAAAAATGTGTGAGTTGGTCTCCTTGTGTTCCTTAAGAAAATGCCCCTCCCTGGAGGAAGAAATCCTAAAGCCATGAGCCCTCAGCAGTCAACCTGCCAGCTCCCTTTTGAAAAATGAAAGGCAGGGTAGTGAAAGCAAATGTGTATGATTTCATACCCTCCTCTGTATCCCTGTATCCCTGGCACAACTTATCTGCACCCACCTTGCCCCTACTCCAGTTCTTCCTTCACACATAACTACCAAAGAAACTTTGTTTTTATTCTCATCTGCCCAACCTTAAGGGTGATATTGCCCTGCGGATCAGGGGTTTGGGGGAGCACTGCCCATGGTGGCCATCCAGCCCTCATTCCCCCACGGCCGCCAACTGCATCCCAGAGGGATGCTGGACTCTCCAGTTGCAGCTTCACAACAGTCATCGCTCCAGTTAAAATTGAGATATTTGGCATTATCTAGATATATAAAAATATTTAAAGATATGACCAAGCTCAATTTTCTTCCAACATCTGCTTTATGAAAACATGTAGAGCACTGCATAGAACGTGCAGCGAGCACCAACCTCCCAGAAAAAAGCCCATAGAATCTGTGTTGAGAGACAGGGTTTCTAATCTCCAGCAAAAATGAGAATGATTTAACACCACGTGAGACCTTGATATGTGAAAACAACTGTGTCAGTTGGAGCCCCAGACTGAGCCCCCTTCCCAGCTGCTGTGTTTGGAAGCTCAGCGAGCAGAGGAGGCCAAACCATACGCTGATGCTGCACAGCTGAGGTTTTAGAGATGCCCTGAGAAGGTGTTTCTTTAACTCACCCCAACAAATAGCCCTATGCTGGACTTTAAAACACAGACACAAGTCCTATGTATGAAGTTGCTATGGTTACAAGAGGCTAGAAATCCTTGTAAACACACACAACAAGAAGTCCTTTTACAGGGAAAGCCATGTCCTCTGGAAAGATCTTAGAAAGTCAGAGAAGCTGCCTTGAGCATGTGGAGGTTGTGCCGGGCTATAGAGACAGCTCTGAGCATGTCACCTGGCACTTGCAGTGTTAGAAAGCCCCATTTAGTGACACCGAATCAGGGGGTGAGGGAGGGGAGGCGAACAGACACACAACCCAGCATGTGCTGTTATTTGTTTATTTTCCACATGTGATGTCATAAGCAAGGGTTTTGCCCGTGTTTTCCTTTATCTCCAATAAATAAATAACTATATACAAATGTGCTCAGTTTACAAAATAGCAGAGGAAAACCTTTGCATCACCAAAGATACACTTAATCTAATACATTTTTTTTCCTTACAAGGAAGTTTGACTCCATTCCTAGCTTAGTTAAACCAAAGCTTTTTTCTACCCTGTGCAGCAACGTCGAAAGGTGTGTACCTAGTATTTTCTATCAGAAAGCAAAGCTATAAAATAAAAATTCCTCAGTTTCTTGAGAACAAAGGGCCTAACTTGGCCTGCTACTCATTATTGGACCATATTTAATCTACTCCAGAAAGAGGGGAACTGCCTGGAACAATTCTCTTCAAACTATAGTAGGCAGACAATCCCCCCAAAGATCTGATTAAAATATAGATTCTCCTGAATTAGATGAGGGGGGCCTGATTCTGCATCTCCAGCTCTTCTGGACAGCCCCTGCTTCTTATCCAGGGCCCACATTCCAGTATGTCAGAGCTGGAAGCCTTCTCTGAAGTGGGAGAAATTCTCAGGGCTTGAACAAGGTGGGGCCCTAAATGAGCACACTGTAGACTCCAGCCCCAAGCTCCCAAATCCCACAAAACCAGTATAGCTGGTTTTATTTTCACTTACAACTTACATGTGTGAGTCAAATGGTTCTGAACCACGGAGCCCGAAATTTTCTTAACCTGTCTCCGGGAAGGCATTCCCTCCTTCTCAATTGAAAAGCAATTTTCAACATTGTCAAAAATTATTAATAATAATAATAACAATAAGAATAATAATAATGGGAAAGGAAACTGCTTAAGAAACTTAACAACTATTATCACCATTCAGTCCAAATCAAAACAGCAACAATAAAACCCAGGCTCATTGTTTAAAAAATAAAGATAAAAAACTTCTTGGGTTTAATTTCTCTGACAGTGCATTAACATTAATTTAACAAATGCCTCTCATGTCTTAACCTTTGTTAAAAAGATATTACTCTCGAAAACTAAAGGTTCGGAATAAATTAGTACATCTGTGAAAGAGCAAATGCCCAACCATTCTTATTTTGGTGTTTTCATTTCTGTTTCACATAGGAATTCTGCCCAGGCAGACAGCTAAGAGCAAAAGTAGGATCAGACACAGGTAGGGTGACATGGGGTCCTTGACAGAGCTCCTGAGAGAGGGAAATGGGACGGGAGGGTGGCTTCATGAATACAGGAGGACTAGGGGGAAAATTCCCAAAATAGTTTAAACGTCACATGACAAGTGGGAGTATATGACTATAGAGATAGAGAAGGGGGAAGTGAAGGGGAGGAGGGAGGAATACAAAGCACACAAGCAGGGAGAAAAGCCAAATAAAGGGGGAAAACTAAATACCTAAAAAATAAATATCTTGGTCATCACCAACTACTCATTTACACTCACTAGTCCATCCACAGGATCACAGTCTGCCCAAAGGGCTGTCGACCAATAATGCTCACCATTCCTGTGCCCCAGGGTGAGGGCATGGGAAACTGCGATCTGAGTCTTCACTGTAAACTGCCATCTCTGCCCGTTTGTCCCATGACATCTGTCATGCATGTGGCTGGGGCACACCCTCCTTCCAAATCCCCTCCTCCACCAGGCACGGGTGAGTGACAGAAGGGAGGTGAGTCTTCCCCAGTTCTGATGCCAGCCAAGGTGCTCTGGATAGACAGGGAGCCAGGCTGAGGGCAGTGGGGAATGAGGCTGGGCAGGGAAGCCCTTCAGAGTTTCTGAGGTGTCCTCACTTGCTGCAGGACCACCTCCTTAGCAGGGGACCCACACTTATACTCCAGTTCAGCTCTCATGGGACCTTGCTTTTTTCGCAGGTGGCAGAGGAGGGCCAAAAGCGCCACCACAAGAGACAGGCTTGCGATGGAGATTCCAATGAGCACCCCAGAATGTACAGGCCCTGCTGGGGAGGGGCTCAAGGTAGTACCAGGAGTTGGGCTAACTGAGGGCTCCCCAGAGCCTTCCTCTTCTCCCTTCACCTTGCTGATGTCACAGTCAGTGCCAGCCTGGCCAGCTAGGACTGAGTCAGGCCCGCAGATGCACTCGAAGCTCCCAGGAAGGTTTCGGCACTCCTGTGGGCAGTAGACACTGTCGCACTCATCAATGTCAGTGCACATGGAGCCCTCGTCCAGGATGTAGCCGTCGGGGCACCGGCAGTTGTCTGGGTTATTGGGGTCACAGTCGGCTGGACACGAAGTCTGGTTACAGAACATCTGGCACCTGTGGGGGTCATTGGGTTTGAGTGCAAAGCCCTCTGCACAGATGCAAATGTGGCCAGTCCGGCCCACAGGCTGGCACTGGTACTCGCAGTTATTCCCAAAGCAGGGGTCCAGGGGCTCCACGCATTCACCGTCCACCTTGTCGTAGCCAGGGTAGCAGTGGCACTCGAAACCCCCCTGCGTGTTGACACAGAGCTGTGGGCATACACTGGGCACTTGCAAACAGTCGTCCACATCCTCGCACCGGTGCTGGTCAGCAGCCAGCTTGTAGCCCGTTACGCACATGCAGGTGTAGGCGCCGGGCACATCCGGGTTCCTTACACAAAACTGCTCGCAGGATTCATTGCACGAGTGCTCCACCGGGGCTTTGGCGCAGGAGCGCCCATCGGCCTGCAAGATCGCATCACCCAGGCAGAAGCAGTGTGACGTCCCAGCGCTCTGGTTGCAGGAGTGCTCGCAGCCGCCATTCTCCACGCTGCAGTCCCAGGCGCCCGGAGTCTTCCGGTTCCAGTGCGCCTCGACCTCTCCAGCCACCGCCGAGCACACTAGCTCCACTCCAAAGGGCGTTACCGTGGCGGAGCTACCCTTGGGAAGCTCCTGAAAGTCCGCGCCGCGCGCCCCGAAAGGGGTGCTGTAGGTGATGGAGACATTGGCGGCCGCTGCGGCGCGGGACTCCACCACCAGGGGCCTGCAGGAGGCTGCGAAGTGGAACTCGCAGAAGAAGCCATCGGCCTCCGCGGTGCACTGCTGCTCCTCCCACGCCGGCTCTCTCGGTTCAGATGACCTGACAGTTGAGACCGCGACGCACAGCGGACCACAGATAGGCGTCTGCTCCGCATGCGCCCATCTGCTGTAGCTGGTGCTGTTGTCGCCCGTGACCCACTGGAAGCCGCGCAAGGACCCGAGGTGTCCCGTGTCGGTGCAGTTCCCCGACGGGAACTGCAAGCCAATCCAGAGGTTTGCGCCGTTGCCGTTGTCATTGTCGCCGCTTAGTAGTAGAGAGATGACATCAGCAGCCACCGAGGAGCGCACGGTCATCAGGTGGCCCTGCAGACTCTCGCACACCTGTCTGGCAGCAGGGAAAGTGGCGGGGCCCAGGAAAAGCGCGAAGCAGTCATGCTCGACGCACTGGCTACCGCGGGGTTGCGGGTCTGTGGGGACCGGGAGCCCCAAGCCAGCCGGGGCCAGCATGCCAAGGAGAAGGACCCAGAACATGCTGTCCAGGCACGCTGTGTGCAAGCGCTGGGGAGAGCACAGGCGCCGCGACGGGCGGCTTCCAGGCCGAGGCTGAGAGGCTCAGGGCGCCTCTGGCGACAGCAGCTTGAGTGGGTCCCAACCTAGATTCGTCTGCCCGCAGACGCGCAGCCTGAGCAAGGCAGCCTCTGACATGCCGGCAGGCCAGGGCCCAAGTTTATAAGTGCGCGGGCCCTCCCTCCCTGGACGTTCAGGAAAAGGAAGGAAGTGCCTAGTGGGAAGGGCTGAAACTGCATTCTCGGATTACTGGGTTCTCGGGACTCCTTGCGCCCGCCCTCGCGCCCGGGATCACCTCGCTGGGATGAGTAAACCGGTGGAGCAGGGAGGTCCTCGGGCGGAGCCACCAGGCTCAATCGCAGCGGGTGGACAGCACCTCTGTCAGCTAGGCGACAGCCCACGCCCTCCCTCTACCCGACCCCACGCCTCCGCTCCCAGTTAAGCACCCCCCCTCCCCAGCGCAGAGCCCCTCCTTAAGCGGGGCGGGAGAGGTAATGTCCAGGACTTGCAGAGCTCTAGAAGGAGGTGCCCTCATTAGGAGAATTTTGGGAGGGGCTGCCTAGGGCGTGGACTTCCCCCAAAGATGTGATAGCAAGAAAAGGGCTAGACGACCCACCATGGGCTTAGGCGCCTTGTTCAGCAACCAGCGAGTGCCCTTAGGCCCAGAAGACTCGGGGTGTGATCGGGCAAGGAAGACGGGAGGAGTAGTTTAAGGACCGTTTCCCCGCCCAAAGCTAGGGACCCAGGAGTCCCTCAGCACGGTTTGCCAAGGCCAGACCTAATCTCCTTCTGCGGCAACGTTGCAGGAATACTGTAAGGGTTCCAAGGGGCTGTCATCCTTAGAAGCAGTAGCAGGAGAATTCCTGCTGACCCCAAAAGGGCGCGCATGGTGGGGGCGCCTGCTTTAGCCTGTTTAGTCTGATTACGTCCAGTTTCACAAAGGGGCAGGCCGTCTCGCACACCAGATGGGGCGCGGGGAGCGCTAGAGTGCAGCCTTCAAGGAGCTGCTCAGATCAGAATGATAAGGAGGTGTTTGTTAATGCCACAGGCGCATCTAGGGGCGTTGAAAAGGGCGAACTTACACCCCGGCAGGGAGAGCTGGGAGGAGATGGGACTCTCTTGCTTTCAACCTTTTCCGCTTATTCACTTACCAGGAATGCGGAGGGGTGGGTCCAAAACATAACGGAGTGGCAACGTTTTGGGTTTTTTTCACACCATATGCCCTCTCCGCTGTGGTCGGTCTCTCTCAAGGAGCACCAGAAGGCGGCGCTGTTGAACTCTAAACGAAGCCACTTAAAATGGGATTCCCCAAAATTTGTTAGGCTGAAAAGGGTTGAGGTAGGGATAGGGCAGGGAATGCAGAGGTCTGGCACAGGGCAGGAAAGTTGTCTCTCAGGAATCACCACTTGGATTCCACGGCTTAGGGGTTCTGGTCCAGCAGAGCCCAGAAAGCGGAGGGAGTGTGTTGCAGCAACAAGAGAGAGAGTACCTGTGAGTGGGACTGTACTGCCTCATAGCGACCAGGGGGTGAGCATGGAGACCATCCAAGTGAAGAGAGGGGAAGTGTAATCAATCAGTAGTTGGTTCCTCCCACAGTCCCCAACTCCTGGAACCTGAGGGATGAAGGGGGAGAGAGAAAACATTCCTCTGCACACTGCCTTGTCCTGGAAAAGTACCCCCCAACCCCACTGCTGCACAGAAACCCACAGAGGGCCTTCGAGCCCCTGGTTCTCTGAATGGGCAGGACTGCCCTTGTGGGAAGAAGAATAAAGACCCCCAGGTAGAGATTCCTACTGTCCCCCTGGGAACAGGGCAGGGCCTGACTTGCCAGCCAGAGGAGGCCTGGGCTGAGTCAGGGGTGGTTCACGTGCACAGCCCACCTGCTGAGGAGGTTGGAGCACAGAGCACTGTGGCCTGAATCTTCAGATGTGAGCTGAGCCCTGCTGGGCCGCTGCTGAAAGAGTTCAGAAAGTGGGGACATTGCCTGGGTACATGAGACAAGAGAGGGGACAAGCCCAGCTTTATATTCTTGTTCAAAATTCACTAAGTTTCATTTACTGTGACAGTAAGTTTTAAACAAAAGGTGATCCCCCACCTGAATCTGCTGGTCCCAAAGGAGCTGTGCTAGGACCTGGCAACCTTGTGTCAGGTTTTGCCCTTATCCCTCCAGGCCACTAACTCCAGATTCTAGCTCATCCCACAGCTGTCTTTTTTTGGTGGGGCAACGTATTCAGGTCTCCAGAGGCCATTACTGATTTTTTTTAAAGATAAAAGTAAATGGGCAGACAAACAACATCAATAACAAAAATAACTGGGAGGTCAGAGAACAAACCTAGTAGCTGGGTCCTGGTGAAAACCAGATGATGCTGGTGAGACTTAGACGGACCCTGCAGGAGAAGATGTCGGATGTTACTGGATTAGCAAGAAAGCAGAGCTACCAGGCAGTGGAGTGGAGCACTGGCCGTGGGGGGATGGACAGTCTTGAGTTAGCCCCCAGGAGGATAGACAGACCCCACCCACTCGGCCTTGCCCGCCTATGCATCTCCTCTGGCCTTCAGCACACCTTGCTCCACTCCCAGGGCTGCCTCACTCGCCTTCTCCAGTCATCCCTTTAAAGTTCTCTTTTTACCCATTTTTAACTGCTCGCGTCTTCCTCTTTACATCTGCTGCACCAGGGGCAAGTCATCTCTCTCTGGATGATGCACCCACCTCCCTCTCCTTGGCCCGCCTGGCCCTGTCACCCTTATCCAGAGGTCTCCAGCCCAGGCCTGTTTTACTAGAGAACCTTGAAGACACCCATCATCTCCTACATTCCGAAGACTGGTTTTCATCTTCATCCATCTAGGTGTGTCTGTGCTACTTGCACTCTTGAACCCTCACTACTGTCAAGTCTCTCTCATGACTTCCAAGAGACCTGTCCATCCCTCTTCTCCCCTGTCTGTCTGGAGGTAGCCACTCTGGCCCTGTTAATCCATTGGGGTGGCCAGTCCCCAGGGTTCTGCCCATGGTGTTCACCAACCTCTTTACATCCCCTCTTTGCTATATTCACCCTACCCGATACCACATTCATCCCCAACCCCTAGCCCCCACCACACCCCTGGGCAGGAGGGGGTTGTCCACACATGGGACCTTTAACCCCTTCTCTCCCTATTTCAATATTTGAGTCACCCACTTGAAATCATCAGCTCTGCCTCAAATTGCCTCAGTTTCTCTGTCTTATCCTTCCCCTCATGTCTGTTCCTGCTGAGACAGTTCTATTCCTTCCTTCTTTTCTCTCACTCTTGACCCCTGCCAGCAGCTACCTGGATCCTCACAGCCCTCAGTCTCGCTCACCTAGCACACCTTCCCTGCTTTGTATAAGCATGGCCACACTCTCTTTACTACCCCTGCGGTTGGCTTTCCTGGGGGTGGGGCTAATTCTTGTACAAATGGGTTTACCATATGCCTTACAGCATGCTGTGCGCACAAATGGTGTTGAGAAGTTATCTGAGCACCTGTTCTAGGTGGTTCTTTGTGCCTCCCTTGGGTGTGGCTCTTGTGCAGCGAAGATTGGGGGACCTCAGAGCCTCTGGGTTGGGAGTGTGGCTTGGGAGTCCAGTTGACTGGAACGGAGTCTCAGCTCCATCATTTATTTATTTTTTTGTTTAGATTTTTTAAAAAAGATTTATTTATTTATACATACAAGCTGGGGTACAGGCCAGAGGCATGGGGCAGCAAGAGGGTTCACCAGAGACAGAGTGGGGAGCAGAACAGGCAGATCAGAAATACACTGCTGAGGGGAGCAGCGGGCGAGGCAGGAGAGGTCTGCCGCACCATGTGGGATTCTCCCCGGCTGGGCAAAGAACTGCATCTAGCTGCCAACAGCTCCAAAGCACAGCGCTCAAATGCTGCGCCACCAGGGAGGGCCAGCTCCATCAATTATAACTTGTGTCATGTTGGGCCTCAGTTTCCTCAGCTGTATGATAGGAACCATAATAGGCAAAGTGTTACTGCAAGGACTAAATGAGTGATAAATGTAAAGCAGAACAATTGCACCATAGTAAACACACATTTTAGCATGAAAAGTGTACACTCGGATTACTAGTATTTGAATTCAATCACTGATTATATTCAACACTCAGGAGGTTCCTTTCCTTAGTGGAGACCCTCTCAATGTCTGTTGGTTAAATTTAGTACAACTGAGCATTTTCCCCAGTACTGACTACCAGCAATTGTGGAGGAAAAAATTCAAAGGCAAAAATGTTCAAGGACCCAGGAAAAAAGGAGAGAGAATTGAAGAAACTCATGGAAGCATGCCTGGGTTCCTGCATACTAGGGGGCTCTGTTCAAGCCTCAGGCCAACTCCCTGTCTGCCTGCAGGCAGCTGTTAATTCATTATCCAGATGTGGAAGCTGAAAAGAGAGTAAGTGATTTCCCAAGGCCACACAATTAGTAATTGGTGAAGCTAATTACTGGCCCACTTTACGTTGAACATACTAGAATGTAGAGTACATCTGAGCTCGAGTTTACCATTGACCAATTTTTAGAACTTGGCTAAGTTACTTAAATCTCTGTTTTTCTCCCCTCAAAACTGAAGATCTAATATCTCATGTGCAGGGTTATTGGGAATATTAAACAAAAAATATGCACACAGAAACAAATACCTTTCTGGAAATACAGAAGCTATTCCATCAGTAAAATTTTAGTAACTGCTGGTGAAAAGCTTCAGAAAGGACTCCTGAGACCACCTCTATCTGGGAAGTCTGACTTTTGGGATGGGAGTTTCTGTTTGATGTCTGTGCAGGGGGCTAAACCAGCTACCTAGGTGGTAAACAGACTTCAGCCATTTGTCCTGAAGACAAACATGTGTGAATGTTGTTGAAACAGAAATGAAGAGCAGTCCAGACAGCAAAGAGGGGCAAGGGCAACTAAGCCAAATTGTTTTATCATGTGGAGAGGAAAGCTTTTCTTCTAAGATACGTAAAAAGAACTTTCGAGTTCCAACACACACACCTGTCGTTACATTTCCTAACTCCCAGTTCCCTTCATGTTGGCTGCCTGGTGCTCTGTTTCTTTCCCAAGGACATGGGCAGCTGAGCTTAGCGCTGAAACACATGTTAGCTGACAACATAAAGCTCCTCCATGGAGAAGTGCACAATGGCAGGCAGGGGCTGGGGCAGCAGGATTGCTGGGGAGGTGACTGAGTGCCAGGGGTAGCTAGTGATGAAAGTCCAGGCCCCTGGAAAGAAAATTCCTCCTTGGTCTGGGGGAGTGCATCTATATATACTGCCTAATACCGTAACCACTAGTTACCCATGGTTATTTAAAATGAAATTCCCTGAAATTAAAGTTAAAATGTCAGCTCCTCAGTCTCTCTAGTCAAATTTCAAGTGCCCAAGATGCCAGTGATCACTAAATTGGACAGGACAGAGAGAGCATGTGATGACCACAGAAATTTCTACTGGTTAGTGATAGTCTACATTCTGAACCAGAAAATGTCACCTCAAGGAAGCCATGGGTGGGAGCATATGAATGTCCCCTTCTTGGATTCAAAGAAAACTATTTTATAACAACTTTTGTTTTGAAGGTAATGTTTGTCAAAGATAATCAGAGTCTATAAGGGAAACTTTAAGATGAACATTAAAATTAAATCACTATTAGTAAGCCTAATTAAATACATCAATTTTATTTTTAACCTTGATTTTAATTATAATAATTTAGATATTAGGAAGAAAAATTAAAAATAGAAAGACATTCTAAGCCATAACAATACTAAAATGTAGACATGAAAATGAAATCTCTGTGGGTGTAGCAACACGTAAATCCAAGACTGGAAAAACAAATGCCTTAATATACATTGAGTAGAATAAATATTATGCAAATGTTCAGTAAACAACAGCATGTCAGCATAGCAGAGCCAATGTTTTAGTAAATTTTGACTCTCTCCCAGACCTTCTTCCAGAAGCAAGGTAAAATTGGCAATCCTTTATTCATTCATCCATTCATTCATTTATTCATTCTTTGAATAAATGTGAAACAAAGTGAAACAAGGTGAAGATGTCCACTCTTGTCACTTCTATGCAGCAGTGTATTGGGGATTTTAACAAGAGTGGTTAGTAATAAAATGATATAAAAGTCACCTAGATTGGAAAAGAAGATACAGAATGTTCTCTATTTGTCGATGGCAATTATCTTGATTGCATATAAAAAATCCTAAGGAATCTATTTTTTAAAAATATAAGAATTAATAATCTAGTCTAATGGTTGCAGGTTATAAAATTGAATACAAAACCAACTGTATATAGTGCACAAAAAAAATGAAATTGAGGCAACAATTCCATCTATAATAGCATCAGAAAGAATTAAAATAATTAGGAATAAACTCAACAAAAACACTGCAAAATGTTTACTCTGAAAACTATACAACAATGTTGAAAGAAAATATGAAAGACCTAAATAAAGACACCCTGTGTTTGTGGTTTAGAAGACAATAAGGTGAAGATACTCCCAAAATTGATCTCCAGATTCAATGCAATTCCTGTCAAAAATCTCTACTAATTTTTTTATTTTTACAGAAATTTACATGTTGGTCCTAAAACTCACACACATAGAAATCCAAGAGACTCCCAAATAGTCAAACAGTTCTTGGGAGAAAAAGACAAAACAGCTGGAGGACTCACAGTTATTGATTTCAGAATTGACTGCAGTAATGAAAACAGTGCAGACAGACACAAATCAATAGCACAGAGTTGAGAAAACAAAATAAACCCATGAGGGTGCTTAGACAATGGGATAAGGGAAGAATAGTCTCTTCAATAAGTGATGCTGGGATAGCTGGATAACCACAAGAGATAGGGTTGGACCCTTAATTTATACCATATACAAAAAATATTCAAAATAAGGGATAGGACTAAAGATAAGAGCTAAAACTAGAAAACTGACAATCAAAGAAAATCTTCATGACTTATATCGGTCATTGGTTTCTTTAGGTATGACCACAAAAGTGCAAGCAACAAAAGAAAACACATAAATTGAACATCTTCACAATGAAATACTTTGTTCATCAATGAAAGTGAAAAACAACTCATAGAATCGAAGAATGGGAGAAAATACTTGCAAATCATGTATAGAATAAAGGGACTCACCTTTGGACTATGTCCAAATCGTTGTTAGCTGTTGGTTCGTGCCAATAGCTCACAAAGAGCTGTAAAACTGGTGTCTCTGACACCACCTCCTGAAGACCAGTGTTTACCTGCATTACAGACCAGTGTTGGCACATTGTGTCTGGTTACCTTTCAGATCTGTTCCCTGCTTCTGATGGTCTGGCATCACATCCTGGTGCTGTTGCCTCTCTTGTTATTTGGCCCTGGTGCTGTCCTGCCTGGTCTGCAAACTGTTGTTGTGGGCTGTTGCAGTGTTACCTAAGTGACCCCACCTGGGAGCACCTCCAACTGCCACTGTAAGTTGGATCCTGGTTCACCACTATCAGTGTACCACCAGCTCTAGGCCCTTGATATGACAGCATCATCTTTCACAAAGAAACTTTGTTTGGGACTAAAAACACTATGGACACTCTCTGAAGTGAGATAAGTAGTGATTTGTGGCCTTAGGAACTCTTTATTTCTCCAATGTCTTGCTTGTTAAAAAAAAAAAAAGAACCTCATTGTTGTTGCCTGAACTGAGTGGTCTTGAAATTGTCAGTGTGAAAGTGAGAACCCACAGACAAGGAGCTGTCCCCCACTTTGCACTGTCCTTGGCACTGTTTTAGAATTTTCAATGGCATTGTTTTAGATTACCAACTGTCTAAGGATTAGGATTGTGGAGGACTGAGGCATGACTGCTAATGGGTGAAGTTCTTTTGGAGGAATGAATGTATCCTAAAATTGATTGTGGTGATGGTAACAGAACTCTGTAGATACATTGAAAGTGATTGAATTATATACTTTAAATTAGAGAATTGTATATATTATATGGACAATATCTCAAGGAAGCTGTTTAAAAGAAGTAGAAAATGTTTCCCTGATTAATAAAATATAGGGGCCACCAAGTGTGGCTCTGAGTTCTTTCCTATCGCTGGAGGTTTTATTATATGAGACAGCAAATTATACTAATAATGGCTACCTTCAAGCAGAGTTTTACCTTTGTTCTTTCAGTGGGGCTCCACATAAGCCAAAGGTGACTCAAGAATTCCCAGTGACCTACTTGGAGGTAATCATTCAGCATGACCCACTTGGGACTAGAGGCAATCCGTGTCTTGTAAATCCATGGGCCCTCACCTTGGTATTCTCACACAGGGGTCCTGATATGTACCCCTCCTCTCAAGAGGTATTTTCTGAGAAAAGAGGTGCATAGAGGAAAGGAACAGGAGAGCCCAGGAGACCCAGCCTGCTGGGCAGTGTTGCTTCTGCAGCTTTGCTCTGCCAGGACATGTCTGTCTCTGCTCACGCAAGGCAAGGAGGGAGAAATGAGCAGGCACTGGGACCAAGGACCCTGCTGCAGTCAAGTGAAATCCACAGACCCCTTCTCAGAGTTATGTTTTAATAAATGTATAAAGTAAAATACATAGAATTACAGAAGGAACAAATCATATTGAGATACAATGATAAAAGTATCAAAAAGAAGTAAATAATGTGGTATGAAATATAAATGCTCATTATGGCTATTTTAAATCATAGGGCCTCATAGTGCTTCACTGAAATAGTATGATTGCAAAGTGGTGATGGATATAAAAGCTACCTGAGAGATCTACAGTGACGGTCGTGTGTATGAAGTGCCTGTGGTTTCAGTGTTGAAGGTCTCCATAATGGAATGATATGCAAAGTTTCAGGTAGAGATTATTGAAAAAATATTTTTCCCATTCAAGTTCATGGAACCCCTTAACCAAAACCCACTCAGTTAGGAGAACACAGAACTATCTCAGCTAGTCAAATAGAAGCTTCTAGAACTCTTCTGTGAAGGTATATTTATGCCATTTTAGATGATTCCTTTATTTTTTACATAATATTTCTTGTCAGCAGATTATATTTTTATTGAAAACACAATGCATATTTGAAAGGAATGCTCTGTCTTAGAAGACAGTCCTCACAAGGGAGCCAAGAAATCCATAAGTGTTATTTGAAAAACGTCAAATATGCTTTGGCATCTGGCAAATATTTCCTGTGGGATAAGTTCGGGGCTGAACTGCACGCGAGACGAGAGGCTGAAAAGTGAAGCATGTGTAGAGAACATGACTCATTTAGCAAGAAAAGTAAGGAAGGGGAGTTATATTTTTAATGTCATTTCACAAACCGTATTATAATATTTTCCTTAAGAGTATTACTGGAAGAAATTAAGCAATGAAAATATAAATCTATCATAAAAATACACAATCTTTTTTGAAAATTAGAAAGCTGAACATTGTTTTAATGTAAAATGTGTATTTAATGAACCTGGTTTAGGGAAAAAAACTGTGTGTGTCTCTGTTTGTGTGTGTGTGTGTGTGTGTGTGTGTGTGTGTGTATGGGTTGAAGCATAACAACTTGTACCTTCTTCTGTATTTCCTGTATTTACCTAGAAGCATATATTTCATAACTGAAACCTCAGTTCCTTAAGAAAAAAAGTAAAATTATTTTTTAGCAATTGGAAATTAGTGAATTCATAAGCAATTGGCTAATTATATGCAACTTTTGAAGTCTCACACAAAATAGAAGCTATTTTGAGTGTCTCTGAGTTCAGTGCTTTGGAAACATCTGATAAAAGTATCTTGATTAGCTTCACGAGAGCTACTCTTTGAACTTAGAAAGGTCTGGCTTTCTGCTTCCTTGAGCTGGATGGATGTTTCCCTAAACACAAATTTCACAAGCACACAGATTTGTATCACCAGGATTCAATTGGACTGTGTAGTAGAGACTTGTCCCAACTCAACCCCAATATAATTACTGATTTACTATTGAGTTGCTATTTGGTTTGATTTGCAGAGGACAAGACAAAAAATAATGAACAAAAACCACCAGGTAGATGCAGATATCTAAGAAATTTAATGTTCTAGACATGGAGGTTTTCAAACTTTTTCTATAAAGGCCCAGATAGTAAACATTTCTGGCTTCACGATTCTTTGGTCTCTAGTGTAACTAAGAAACTGCCACGATAGCATGAATAAACTACACAACCAGTTATCTATTGCTAAGTAACAAATCTCTCCAAAACACAGTGATGGGAACAATTACTATTTGGAACCCCCATTCTCAAACCAAGTCATTATCGCATAATCTTGACCTGACAGCAACCCACACATGCCGGTGCAGATGAACAACTCCTTTACATCAATATCTGACTTAACCAGGGTTGAGAACTATCCACTAGATACTGACCTTTAGATGCTGAGAACAGGCCTTCAGGATGGTTTGACATCACTGGGTGAACTGACTGAGAACATCTTGAATTTCTGCAGTGGGCCCTCTGGGGAGTGAAGACGTCAGAGAGAGCAGCTGGAAAGCAGGGGCTCTACTCTGGCATTAGGGGTTGCCTTTGACAGGCATTATGATGCATCTGAGTCCATCACTTAGAAATCCCCTTCCACCCACACAGGACTGTGGGTGTCTGGGGCTTTATCAAGCTCTGTGGGAAATGAGCAGGGAGTAAGCTACTGGTGGGGAGCTTCAGACCCCACACACCTGAACCCAGAGCCACCTATTCACTGCACAGGCTCAAAGATAGAAGGGAGCTAGAAAAGCATCCAGACCACACCCGGTCATCTAGAATACTTCTCAGAGAAAAATTCTCAGGTTTCAGAAGAGCCCTGGCAAAGACTCCTTTTTGGGATTTGTTCTACTTTAGAAGGTACTTCTGGAATATTTAGCAAGACATAACCAATATTTCATTGCAATAAGGAAAGTTGCTTCCTCCTTGGAAATGGTTGTCACTTTTAGGTTCCTTTTAACCAGCTGGCCATTGGAAGAACCTCACAGCAACAGCTGCAAGCGAGAATTCTGGCAGCACCATCCATGGTGCAGATTTAAAACTCCAGCTGGTTGTTCTGAAAACAGGATACACACATACAACTGATAATAAGTAAATCCAGAACTTGAAATATGCCACAGAGACACTTTAACTTTCTGTTTTCTCACAGTGTATGCTCCTCTTGCTGATTTTCTGTGATCTTGAGCTTGGACGTCATTTTCACACTCTATTTTGTAATTTAATGTTGCATTTCATTGGGAATTGAGCAGTATCAGAAGCTGGGAAAAATAATGATTGAAAAGAAAATGTTGACTTCCTGTTTCCCAGAAAGTGTTTGCAGCCATTTCCATTTCTGGTCCAGCATCTTTCCAAAGAGATGAGAATGTCATTCAAATGAGTCAGTCCCCCAGGGCTGCATGGAAGTGACAACGATGTGGACACACTGCCCCAGAATGTTCATGCCTCGCTGCCTCTGGTGTAGAGGAGGAGGGACTCTGCCAACCAAAGAGGGCCCTGCAGCTTTGCCCTTCAACGTGCCCAGACCAGAAGCCTCACTAGAGCTTGTGGAAAGGCAGCATCTGTGGCCTCACCCTGTGCTCTTGAGTCAGAATCTGCCTTTGACAAGATCCCCGAGGGGTTTGCTCCACAAGCACCCCCACCCAGCATGACTGTGTCTGAGAAGGAGCCAGAGGAGAACCCAAAGGCCTCAGTGGAGCATTCCAAAGAAGAGCAGGCTTCCTCTGCTGGAGCTTCAATGACCCTCTCTACTGTGTGGAAAGGAGCTCCCGCGTCCATCAGCATCAGCGTTATGTAATCAATATGTGAACAACATTGTCCATGTTGGAGCTTGTCAGACAGGGAGCCAGACTTCTTGAATCAGAAACTCCAGAGGTTGGGCCTGGCCATCTGGGTTTGAGCAGGTCCTCCTGGACATTCTGACACATAAGTCTGGAAACTACTGACTTTCTATATGTGAGGTATGAATGAAGTGACCTCCATACCCTGTCTCTCCAAGGCCTTCCCTCCTCAGTCCCTGGCCCTCCTGACCCTTTCATGGGCCCTGCAACCTCAGTCCTTGCCTGCTGGGGCACAGCTGTCCACACCGTATCCTGACAGGATATTAGAAAGATACTTTTAAGTTAAGTTAAAGGTCAGGGGATTTTGCCACAAAGATGATGTAGTTGGCATCTTGATCATGAGGTTGAATGTCAGGCTGGGGATGAAAGAGAAAGAGTTAAGGAGCCCAAGATGCAAAAATCATTAGGAACTCATAGCCCCATCAAAGACTGTCAGCTTCTGGATTCTTGTTAGGGGGAGATAAGAAATTCCATTTAGTGCCTCCACTGATTGGATCTCCGCTAAATGCAGCCAGTCACACACCTAGCAAGTATAATTGTGGATAAGTTAAAATATAGCTTCCTGGATGGCTTTTTATTTTATCTAATTTCTTTAAGCTTTAAGACTGGCCACCTATTTTGAGTCAAATATCATCATTAAGCAGTATCTTCTACATGTCTGTTAGGTCATATTCCTTAAGCCAGAGATCAACAAAAGGGACAGTCAATACTTGAGGTTTTTGCATGTCACTTGATCGCCATGATTATAGCATAAAAAGCAGCCATAAACAATATATAAATGAACAGAAGTGTTGTGTCACAATAAAACTTTACATTAGACTTTGAATTTTTTTTTAAGATTTATTTTTTTTTATTTATACATACAAGCTGGGGTACAGGCCAGAGGTGTGGGGCGGCGAGAGGGTTCACCAGAGACAGAGCGGGTAGCAGAACAGGCAGATCAGAAATACACTGCTGAGGGGAGCAGCGGGCGAGGCAGGAGAGGTCTGCCGCACCATGTGGGATTCTCCCTGGCCGGGCCTCGAACTTGCGTCGCCGCTGCCAACAGCTCCACAGCACAGCGCTTAACCACTGCGCCACCGGGGAGGCCAGACTTTGAATTTTTGATGTCATGAAAGTCATGAAAATTTTCCTTCTTTCAATTTTTCCAACTATTAAAAAAAATGTGAGCTCATGGGCTATATTAAAATAGGTAGTGGGCCAGACTGGGCCTGTGGGTCACAGTTTGCTAACCCCTGCCTCAAACACACTAAAAACAAAAAATCTCAGAACATACAAACCTTGTTTATCAAAACTTTCTCTAATAAAAGGCAATATGGAGATAGGAAGGAAAACACCCAATAACCAGGAAGAATTTATTCAAATATAAGAGATAGTACATAGGGTCACTCCACTTTTTATTTTGCTCTTTTGGATGTATTTGCAATTGTACAACTCTGGTGGATAAAAGAGATGCTGTAGAGTAAGAGGGGGGAGGGGAGGGGAAAGCAAAATGCAATGAGTATTTAGGAAATTGTGAAGAAGAGAAGAGAAATTAAGATGACCATAGACTTTTTTCTACAAAGAGATAGAATACTAGTGTTTTCATCCAATTTAGGTCCAAAAAGCTTCTACCAGGCTCCCAATAGAGTCAGAGATATCAGAGTAGGCCTGGCTGAGACTAATACCCATTAGGATGTGGAATCCTCCATCATGTGACTTCCAATAGACTGTGAGCCATGCGGGCGGTCCTTTCACATGCTCTTACCACCTCCCAAAGCAGGAACAAACCCTTCAGTCTTTGGCTGTTTCATCAGATCAGTCTGTGTTGGTGCCAAAGGTGTTTTTATACCCTGTGATCTGGTTCATACAAGGTTGACTGGTTCACATGTAACTTTTCATATACTTTTTCTAATTATTCTTCAGTGAGCATTGTATTACTAGTATATTACAGAACAAAGTAATATATATATATATACATTTTTAACTTGAAAATATCTATTTATTGTAAGTAGTTCAGTATTATAGGTTCCTTATTGCAATTTAGCCAATTTCCACAGATTAGTGTTTTTTTTTAATTGATTTATTTTTTATTTATACATACAAGCTGGGGTACAGGCCAGAGGCGTGGGGTGGCAAAAGGGTTCACCAGAGACAGAGCGGGTAGCAGAACAGGCAGATCAGAAATACACTGCTGAGGGGAGCAGCGGGCAAGGCAGGAGAGGTCTGCCACGCCATGTGGGATTCTCCCTGGCCGGGCATCGAGCTTGCGTCACCGCTGCTGACAGCTCCACAGCGCAGCGCTTAACCACTGCGCCACCGGGGAGGCCCAGATTAGTGTTTTAAACAACATATATTTATTACCTTACAGGTTTGGAGGTAAGAAATCCAAAATCGAGGTGTCAGCAAAGCTGAATTCCTCCTGGAGAAACTCAGGGAGAGTCCTTGTCCTCTTCGAAACTTTGAAAGCCACAAGGTTTCTTGATATAGACAAGCCTCCATCATCTTCAAAGCCAACAGCATAGCATCTAACAATCTCTCTTGCTTGCTTATCTCTGTTTACATCATCGCATCTCTTTTTTTCTGATTCTTCTGCTTCTCTCTTTGATCTTTAAAGATCCTGTGGTTACACTGGGCCCAGCAGACTATGATCCTAGATCCAGAGATAATAAAGGGGTAATAAAAACCAGACAAAATAAATGTAAATAACATAATAACCTTAACATTTCAGGTCAATTCAGTATTTGGATTGTTTTTTTATGAAATCTTACATGGCTTATAAATGACGTGAATTAAAAACACTATCCATAAATGTTGACCTGACATATTTTCCACTTAAAAATTCCATTCATGCTTAACAAAGGAGGTGAAGGACCTATACATGGAAAACTATAAAACCTTGTCAAAAGAAATATAAAAACACAAAGAAATAGAAAAAATATTCCCAGCCTATGGATAGAAAGAATCAGCATAATCAAAATGGCCATCCCACCCAAAGCAATATACATATTCAATGTATCCCTATAAAAATCCCAATGGCAATCTTCAGAAAAATTGAATAAATATTACTGAAATTCATATGGAACCACAAAAGACCCAAAGAGCCAAAACTCTCCTTCCTAAAAAGGAAAAATAAATGGTGTTATCACACTTCCAAGCTATACTATAAAGCCATAATAAATAAAACAGCATGGTACCAGAACAAAAACAGCACATAGACCAATGAACTAGAATTGCGAGCACAGAAATAAAACCACACATTTATGAACAACTAATTTACAATGAAGAAGTAGAGTATATCTCTGAAGTAAGGAAAGCATCTTTAATGAATGGTGTTGGGAAAATTGGAACGCCACACACAAAGGAATAAAACTAGACTAATACTCACAACACATACAAAAATCAACTCAAACTGGATAAAAGACTTTGCTATAAGACATGAAGCCATAAAGACATGTAGATGGCTAATAAGCATGTAGAAAAATGTTCAACATCACTTATCATCAGGGAAATGCAAATAAAAAACACAATGAGATACCACCTCATACCTGTTAGAATGACCCGACCATGGTCCATATCAAGCAAACAACACAAACCAGAAGCACCAAGTGGTATGGAGAAAAAGGAACTTTCTTATACTGATGATGGGAATCTAAACTGGTCCAGCCCCTATGGAAAGAAGTGTGGAGTTTCCTCAAAAAACTAAAAATTGTCTTATGACCCAACAATTCCACTTCTAGGTATCTGCCCAAAGAACATAAAAGCATTTATTTGAAAAGAAAACTGCACTTCAATATTTATTGCAGCACTATTTATAATAGGTAAGATATGGAAATAACCCAAATGCCCCAAGACAGATGAGAGGTTCAAGATGTGGTATATATACATAATGGAATACTACTCAGTGATCAAAAAAGATAAACTAATGCCATTTGAGGCAACATGGATGGAACTGGAAGAGATTATCTTAAGTGAAACAAGCCAAAAGGAAAAAGATAAATACCAGATGGTTTCACTTATATATGGATATTGAGAAACCAAACAAAAGATTGGACAAAGACAAACTTTAAAAATGACCCTTGAAAACTGACCATAGCATCCAGGAGAGGAGGGGCGGAGTGGTATTGAAGGTGGGGAGAGAGAATACAATGGACTACAGTGGAGGATTATGGGTGCTCTGGTGATGGGATAACTATGGTGACACCTGAAGGTAGAAATCCTGTATTGTGAAAAAATTAACAAGGATGTAAAATAATGGCAGTTCATCTCTCTCTCTCTCTGTATATATATATGTATCTGTTAATTCAATTTCAAAAATATTCCATTTTTGTATTTCATTTATTTCTTAAATCTCACACTTAAAACCACAAGACTGTCTTCTAATTCCTAGGGCAGTTGACATGGTTGGAATAATACAACCTCCTCATCAAAGAGGATATCTTGGCCATTTGCAATTCTGGTCTCCCACTCACCATAGCAAGGCAGCTGATCCGTGTCCACCCATCTGTTTTGGGTCTTCTAAGTAAGTCTTATTGAGGAGTTGGCAACAAAAACTCATAGTCTCTTGAGTTGAGTGTCAGGGCTGCCAAACCTGACTTTGAAAAAAGACAACAGTTTAGTTATAATCTTTTATACTCCTTATACTTTTTTCAATGATGAACAGGATAATTTGAAGTAACAGAATTGGCAAATGGCGGGGGGGTGGGGAATGCTGTATGTGCTGTTCCTTTCACAAACTTGGCTTATGTCATACTTCTTCCAGAAGCCATGAAGCTAGATGCAAGACCTAATGTTCAGGTTCCCAATCCCCCAGCACAGTCAGTCTGGTGCTGACCATCTGTGTTTCCCTGGTGAGGGCATTCATTGCTGGTTATTTTCATTTCCTTCTATCAGTAATTATTTTTTTTGTATGAAAACCAACTTTTCTAGACAACTTTTGAAAAGATGGAGATGTCATGTTCCATGAAGGCACACAACTTAGACCCCTTGAAAACTTGAAACTCAGACTATAAAAAGCTTCTGTCAGTTTCTCCTCCAGTTTCAGAGAAGATACTGAGCAATATTGTCAAACTTCAACAATGTTTATGGTGATTTATGGTGAAAAGAAGTGTTCAGAAGCAGGAAAGCACCCCAAAGAATAACAATCCTTCATTTATGGAAAGATTCTATTTACCATAGAAATCTAGTCAAAGGAAAAGAAAATTTCTGTTGTCAGGAGTGTCATCCAGCAGGGCGACTTGTAAAAAAGTGTCAGCATCAACAATGGCATTCAAAGGAAAAAGTATTTTCCAGGTCTTGCCACCCACCATTTGCGTCTCTTCAAGAGAAAGAGCAATACTGGCTGCAGTGCCTGTGAGGGAGGGGTGTGTTATCTTAAAGTCTCTCCCCACAGTCTGGGCACCAAGATCTGAACTTCCTGATAAAGCAGGATGTGTATGTGGAGCTCGTTGCCATTTGGACACTTTTTGTAGATCCCACTTCAATCATCATTTACATTTGGAGTGAACATAGAGTTGTGAAGTCTCATTATTGACAGTCAATTAAATGCAGAATTATAGGTGATTAAATGTAGCTTCTGATGGATTTGGAGACACAACTAGCTCACTCCTCAGAGTCCTAAATGGAAACACCCTAGTGTTCATTAACAGCTAAATGGACACACAAATCATGGTTTATCTGTTCAATGAAATCTACTCAGCAGCTAGGAGGAGTGAAGACACAATAACAAAGATGAATCTCAAAAATGTTGCACTGAGTGGAAACAACTTTATGCAAAAAGTAGGTGTTATCTGCCTCTATTTATATGAGATTTGAAAACAGGTTAAGTGAATACATGGTAGGGGAAAAAGAATCAGAACAGCTCTAAGGAGGAATTGAGGATGAGAGTTATGTCAAAATTCACTGGGAAGGAGGATGAGAAGACTTTTGATGGTGATGGTAATTTCATTATCTTGATAGGGTTTTGGGTTACCAAGGTGTCTGTTTTTATCAAAATTCATGGACTGGCACAGTTCAAATTTGTGTGTTTAATTATATGTAAATTTTACCTCAAAAGAAAAGCACCACCATAAATAAATACTGAACTCTAGTTAATGGCATGTGCTGAAGTGTTCAGGGGGAAGTGTACTGATGTCTGCAACTTACTTTAAAATGCATTAAGAGGGCTTCCCTGGTGGCCTAGGGGTTAAGTCTCAGTGCTATCATGCTATCACCACTGCAGTTGAATTTTATCCCTAGGCCGGGGAGCTAACCCACATGGCACAGTAGGCCTCTCTTGTCTTGCTGAAACTGGGATGAACTGTTACCGTGATTACAGCTGCTATTGCTGCTTTCCACCCCTGTAACCCTTAAGCCACCATTAGTCTCGTCCCACCAAGCTGTGAAAAGGAATTTGTAGACAAACCCTCAAATAAATGAGCAGAGAGAAAACTTTGTTCAAGAAAGTAAAGTTTATTTAGAGGAAAAGAACAAAAGCAAAGACTCCAAGGCAGCGATGCCAAGGAGGGCAAAAGATGCCACACGGGCCAATGGGCCTGTGTCTAAGGGATATTTAAACCTTTTTTATATAACACTATTCTAACGTGTCTCATCCTACTTTGCGATTGGCTCTTCTCCTACTGGCTATATTCCTCCGGGCAGATGTACCCATTTTCTCAGCTCTTATCTTAGAGTTTACCTTTACCTCCCCTGTCCAAGGACTCTTAAACTTTACTCCCTTAGCCTTAAATAGGAGAGAGACAATCAACAATCAGTGGGGGGGGGGGGGGGG